>JAQIXG010003395.1:0-14991 GCA_034700105.1 Oconnorella tubifera | reverse complement strand
TACATATATATATATTAAATATATTCTAGTTAATTAAATCTAAATGCATTATTTTTGATTTAAAAGATATCTAAGAGTTTATGAAGAATCAAATAATACTACAATACATATAAAAGGACTTCTACAAACCATCGCAATGTTTTGTAGGAGTGAGTGCATAGCCAGAAATGCAGACGTCACAAAACGTTGCTCCATTCGTAGAACAATTGATACAAAATTCTGCACATACTACACAATCACATTTAATTAAATGTATAATAATAAATACATTATATGTTTAATGTATTTCTTAAAATTAAATATATTAAACAAATATATTTATATATCTTTAATATATTTAGTAAATTAGAGAAATATTTTTATATATTTAATATATTTCTTGCAACTGATTATTTGATTAGTTTAATACGATACAAATAGACAACTTTAATTTTGTATCATTTTTGTACCATACTAAATCAAGCCGAAATGTTTTTGATAAAAAGAAAGAATCCTGGTTTTGTGGTAGCATGTAATCAATATCTCTAAGATTAATAAAACATAAATTGTATATAATATAAATACTAAAATTAATATCTATTTAAATGCAAACAGCAATTACAAAACATAATAGAAATTAAAATTACAACCAAACATTATATTCTTAAATTATGAACCTTGAATAAAAATTAGATTATATAAATGCTTATAACTAAGAACAAATGCCAAGAAGATCTAGGAGCTCAAATTCATTCAATAATCGAATCAACCAAAAAGTTTACAACTTAAAAACTTTATAACTAGAAACATTTGAGGTTAACAAAATAGAAGAAATTTGAGAGAAGAAACACACATCCGCAAGTTTTAGGAGTTGTCTGAGTGAATCCATAACCTCTAGAACATAGATCACAACTTGCAGCTCCAGCCACCTGGCATCCTGACCCACAATTTGAAGCACAAGCTGTTTTCACAAACATCAAAACACATAATTAATAACTCAAATTGTTACAAAAAAAGAACTGTTCTTGAAAATTATTTGCGATTTACCATTATCAAGATGCTTACAATAAACAACAAATAAATAAACAATAGGAAATAAATAAATGAATATAATAATATTATATTATAATATAATTCAGATACATTTCCTTTCAAAATTGAATAATTAAAACAAGAGCCAACCTTTGGAATTAATCCATTGGTTTCAACCATCTTTATAAATAACATAATAACACATCGCCATAAGCATTAAGACAAAACTTAGTTTATAACGTATCAATGAACAAACAAGCATAGTATTGTTATATAATGAGATCAAAATTAATGCATAAATTCAGATTAATAAATTTTTTCTTTCCAAAATTGTTCAAATATATTTAAGAATTCAGTATTAACAGAATACCGAAAACAGCATAACCAAACATATCATTTTGGAACATGGAATCTAAAAATCCGAATAAAATCACAACAATATTTAGCTTACAAGCGCATGACTTAGGTTGCACCGCTGTTAATCCATACCCATCAGTACATTTATCACAAGAACCAGATCCGGCTTTGGCACAACCACCCCCACAGTTTGCAGAACAGGCTGCATAAAGAAATAAAATAATAGAAATTTGAATATAACAAAATTGTATTTGTTCATAATGTATTTGTTCACAAGGCATCTATTTTGAATAGTATTTTCAAGATCAAAATCTCAAAGATCGAGGTCAGTTTGAATATATTATCAAAAGTTTTGATCATATGCTATGCTCTTGCGATCTGATAACCAGACTAAAAGGATAATTTCATAAGCAGCTAATTGAATGTATTAAAATATAATAAATAGCTTAATTCAACACTGATTAACACAAAATACAATATAAAAAAGATAGACTATCTAGTCAAACAGAGGTATTGCACAATAAAACTAAAATGATGTGCCTGATCAACAAATGAACCACATAACAGAGCGATGAGCAAAGAACACACAGAGCGCAATACACTAGAGAATGAAACACATAATCAACATGGTATAGCTAAGTAACATTACATTAGCATTTGTCATTTGAAATTGATTGATTTAATATTGATCTGTGTGATAAGAGTTAGGGTAGTCTTAACATATTCAATTTACGCAGATAATTCTACATATTTGAATTAGCTGAGTCAGTGATTAACTGACATTCTGTCAACTGACCTACAACCCTATTATAAATAATCACACCATAGCCATATATTTTTAAATATCCAAGTTTTAGCTCAAATGATTTACTAAAACACCAGAAATACTCCAACCTCAGAATTCTGTTATTCAGTAGAAAGTTATACAATCAGAAAAAACTATTAGCTACCACAACAACTCTGACTTTTAAAAAAACAACAATTAGAGACGTATTCGAGAAAAGCAATTTATACAAATTCATAAAATAAAAGTACAGCAAAGAAACGATTCTGATTATACTATTATTCTTACTCACATCCACAAGTTCTTGGTGGATCTGCTGTTAAACCGTACCCAGGAGAGCATTCATCACAAGAACCACCGCCCGATGTCGAACACCCAGTATTACAGTTAGCTGAACATACTGTAACAGAAATCATTACAGCGATAATAAATGGATCGACGGATAAATAGATGAATGGATGACTGCACTGGATGAAAAGAAATTATAAATAATATAAGGTTTGATATCCATATTTTAAGAGTTAAGGTCATATTTAATGCTAAATTAAATCAAATAAATTAACACATCACAATTTTGAAACATCATATTTGAAACTTCTGTAGCCATAGAATCAAGGTCTTAAATTTTTATAATTGTCAATAGAGTGCTTAAAACTCAAATCATAGAATCAGGGTCAAAACCAAAACCATGATTTTAAGGATTAGTTAAACCCATTGGTCAAGGCCTAAAACTATTATCACTTCTAAATAATAGCTGATCTTATCAACAAAATTAAAAGTCTATATTTATAACTGCTGGATTTTGATTTTTAAAGATAAGAACTTTATACTTACTTATATTTGGATAAAAATTTAAACACGTTGCAGCTAACAAGAGAGATACACAATATAAAAATTTAACACGCTGTGTTAAATTTTAACACTGTATTAAAATACAGCTAAAATTCTTTAAAATTGATTAACACCAAATGTAAACTTAAAGGTTCGTTATTTCGAAATGATAATGACAATCTGAAATGAAACAACTTAGTTGACCTAGAAATTCACAACATAAATTGCAGCAAGACTTTCATGTCAATAAAGTTTCGTCAATATTTAAAGGTGGTACAAGATGACAAATTTTCTGTTTTACATATGAGATGTAGTACTGACACGAGCAAGTTTGAGATGCTGTTTGTCCGTATCCATCAATACATTTATCGCACTTTCCTCCCCCTGTCACGTTGCATCCACTTGCACAACTAGGCGCGCAAACTGGTAGTAATAAAATAACAAAAGATAACAGCAACTTCTTGTTTCAAAAGTTTTAGCAATTTTTTTAGCATAGACTACTGTAAAAATTTAGACTTTCTACATCTATTTATTTCTTAATTTCTTTATTTTTTACTTATAACTATTTATCGTAATTTCCTAATTACAGAACTATACAATAAAGTAAGTGATCGAACTGCTACAACCCCATCTTCTGCAAACTTTAGCAAAACTTTAGTGGACCTAGGACGATTCGTCAAGGGACGATTCGTCAACGGACTGTTTGCCAAGGACCATTCTTATAACGGACGATTCTTATAACCCCTAATCCTAACTCTAACAGTAACCTTAACCCTAAACCTAACTCTAACTCTAAACTTAACGAATATCCTTGACGAACAATCCGTTGACGAATCATCCTTTGACGAAACATCCGCATACCAACTTTAGTAAAGTCTTTCAATTGCCAGCAAAACCCCGATACATCGTTCATATGATACGTTAATCCAGACGTAAACTTATATTAACTGTTCTTTTTACTTTTACTGAAATTTTACTAATATATCAAAATTAAAATTATAAAGAATGTGGGCAACAGTTCTAGCCTCTTCTATTATTTTCAATATTTATCACTTACCTTTTAACAACCTGTTATTCTAGTCTGTTACATAGAGCTCAGTCGATGAATAGAAAACATAATTCAATAGAAGATATAGTGTAATCGTTATATAAAAAAAAAAATTAAAGTCCAAATAGAAAAGGCATCTTTTATCTGATTATTCATAAATGATATAATCAGATAAAAATAGTAAAAAAGGAAAAGAAGAAGTTCCAAACCTGAGCAAGTAAAAGTTGGAGTTATTCCATAGTTTGGTAAACAGTTCCCATCACATTTTCCGGTCCCTTGCTTCGCGCACGATCCGGCACAATTTGGGTCACAAGGGGGAGCTGAGAGCAAACAAAACCGGAGTAAAATCAAAATCTTAAAATCTAAATTATGTAAAGACATTGAAGAATTCACTAAGAAATCATCCATTCAAACGTCATATAGGGTTCGCGGTAAGAAATCATATTGTAAATATTAAAGAAATCGTAAAGTTAAGAAATAAATATAAATTATGGATATGTTATTTCAATGTTTTGATCAGAAGCTGCAAACTTTGATATTTGTGATGCCTTTTAGAAAAATTGCACTACAATTTCTAAGACAAGCTGCATAATTCGTTCATTGAAATTATTATAGGCATACACAATAGATCGTTGTTCAATACTAAATTCTGGAATTATATCACAACTGTCAAAATCTTCTAGTAGTCAATCAATTCTCGGTAATAGTAATTCCCCAAATAATATCTCCAACATCATTTGGGGAATAAAGGGAGGAAAGAATATTTTATACATGTATCTGAGTAAATTTTTGAATATTTTATCGTTCTTGAAAAAAGAAAGTTGTAACAATTTTGTCCCGAATTACTAATGTTTGTATATTAAATGCAACAAAGATGTGCAAATAATAAGAACAATGTTAAAATTAAGGTACAACTGCAGGTGAAAAGGTGTAAAAACCAAAAAGCTAGGTCACCACCTGATTTTTGGATTATTATATTTGGCCCCAACCCCCTGGAAAAGTTGAAATTACGTCAATGTTCATTATGAAGCGGATGGTTTTATTCATTACAAATATATTATGAAAGAAATATATTTGAAGTTAAAGAAGCAGTAGGGGCCTAAATTTGTAATATAGAATTTATACAAGGTTGCGCCAGTATCGACAAGCAATGATAGCAAACCTGGATCTATCCTTAAAAATACATGCATTTACTCACCAGGAGTTGCTGCGAAGGTTTTCTGTACATTGATCACTGTAAATAACAAGAATAAATACGATTAAACTTTAGTATTTAATGAAACAAAATAATCGAAAAATCGAAAATTAATAAAAGCGAGAAGAAAATAATCGAAGAGATAATATTCGCTGGGTAGACTTTAGCAAGTGTTATTAATTAAAGATTTTAGCATATTTTCTTTATATTGACAGTATACTAAAATAATGTTTCTTACACACTCGGTATAGTCTTAAAATTGATTTCTATATTTGCTGTCTAGAAGAAATACCATTTTGACATTTATATTCACGTTTGATTAAAATTGACTCAAATTGACATTGTTTAAAATAGACTAATATGGTCATATAATAAAAAGTCTATATCTTGGCTGATCAAAATATGAAAATAGTATCCTTATATATGCCATTAATTTTCACTGAAATTTTAAAATTGTTTCAATTTTTCAATAAAATCTTCATCCTTCATATATCTGTAAATATCTTTCAGCCGTTATACTATAGTGATGCTCTTGTGTAAAATAGGACTTTTAACTGATTTAAAATTACACCTACAATTATAATACAATATACTAGAAGGTCTATATATTAGATAGGCCTGCCATAAAATAGAAAATAAAAATTAAATATATTTAATAAATACCTGCAAGACAAAAAGTTAATAGAAGTAAAATATCTAGACAGGACTTTAACGACGTTTGCAGTTGTATTCTTGACGTTGCCATTATGCACGACTGAAATATACAGTATAACTGCAATATACAGTATAACTTCAATATATAAACACAGAAATTGGACAATACGAAAAAATTCAAATATACTGTTTTTTAATTTGACATATTATTTAATTAAAGATGAAAACGAGACATTTAGTTAAATTGTTCATAATCATGATCGCTAATATCAATTTAACGACAAAATATTGAAGAAATAGAACAACTGCCATAGTTTTTAAAAAAGCGGTTAAGTTAACTTAATGAAAATTATCAAGACATTATATTCAACGATATGTAGGCTACGCATTGCGTATAGGGTTTTAAAAATCACATCCAAAGTGAACACAACTAATGAAGATTGAAGCAAAATTCGGTCATTTATGCAAACGACTAAAAGACATTACAAAAAATATCGTCTCTCGAGTTTGGAGAAGAAATTTTGTCAAGCGTCAAATTGCTTCGCGCGCAAATAGAGTCTCTGATCATTAACATATAAAAGTTTTATATTTTACAGTGAAAATCATTAACTTTTAATTGCAAGTTAAAATGTGAGCTTTTTTCTATAATTTACAAAATAAAGATTTACAAAAACGACGGATAATAATAATAATTATTATAATTAATCTACGGTCTACTTCTATCTAAGTTTATCTTATGTTAATATCTTTGTTAACGAAAGAGAATGAAAGTTAAATTATGTATACATTTTTACGTATAAAATATCATACTTAGTAGCAATTACATCCGTCTGTTGCAGCTGAAATTTGAAATAACCTGATTTTTTTTTTAAAAACTTTTAATTTTATGTGGTCTCTTTCGAAAAGAATCCTGTCAACTTTAATGAATTGAACTACTTAAACTAGTTGAACAGCGCTGCAATTTTTTTTACCGCAGAAGATAACAAAAGACTTTTACATTTAATCCGTATTTTTATCGATTTTCCGTTTTAGTTACGACGAAACAATACGGATTTTACTTTTCGCGAGTTGTAAACTATTAACTAGATCCTAGTCGACTTTTCCTTCGCGAAATGTCGTTACTTTTGAGGCGATGTTATTTGAAGGCGCGTTCATTCGGCTGCGCCTTTTTTTGCTCACTGAAACTGGGCGGTGAGTCGCAATTCTGCAAGAACATAAAACACACGTAACTAGCTTCAAATGTCTCTAAACAAAATATGCGTTATGCTTGAAAGAGATTTCTCAATGCAGCTTTTATTGCTGAGTCCCCTGGCCGTGATAACAGTTTGATATCGTGAGGTCTGTTACGAAAAATGATCGCGCAAAGTAGCATTTTAGCGCCCACTTCTTCTTTAGCTTTGTATTGAGATGATAAGATTTATATCTATTCTTTAGTAGCTCAGTACATTGTAATAAATAGCGAGCATTGTATGCATTGTAGCGGTTAATGTAGTTAATTTTATGAGATAACGTTGTTTAACGTTTGTATAGAAGATTATAGGGAAATGTTATTAGTCAAAAAGTTGTAAATAAATGAAAACAAAAATTGCTATATATAATCTAGCGTGCTTAAAGGCCGTGACAGTGTTTCGGAATAATGTGATAAACAGATAAAATAGATAATTTCGATATCTATGTTCTGACAGATATCGAAACATTTTAATAATTACTCGTTTTATTTATAAATATCGTTTTAAATCAATAAAAATGCAGATATTTTATTACGATGTAATAAAAAATATCGATATGCAGGAAGATTTTTAAGTAGGCTTACATTTCAATAAAAACTTACCGTGAGAAATTCTTTACCATTTATCTCATTCAAATATCTAATCCATTGTCACTCTATTATCAAGATTTCACTGAGATGTTTTGAACAATTCTTTTATTTTTTACAGTATCTCTACATTATACATAGCAAACAAGCAGAGCCTATACTAATTCAGAATATTTCAATGCTGGAGATAAGATATAAAAAAGTAGGCCTAAAATGATTGGCATGAATAATAACTATGAACCTACTTAAGCTTTCCATATAAAAGGAAAAAAAGTGAACCATATGTTTGCCGAATAAATGATTAACTGTATGAAATCATAGCGAAGATAAACATAAATAAATTTAAAAAATAACGTTACGGTTGACTCAAATCATTTCTGCACAATAAGCATTTTATGTTTCTTTATATTATGATATGAATATATTTAGCGCTCTCTCAGCTTTAATTGAGATCACTATATACAATAGCTATAATTGTAAGGTATACTTTAATTATTTACTTTAAATTTTAATTAAAAAAACTGTGGCTTATATGAAAGCCGTGGCTTTCAAATGTTAGACTTTGGTGTGTAAATATAGATATTTCGCTATAAATGAGATGATAAAGCTCATCATTTATAATTTCGTTATTTTCTTGATTTATCTAATTTAATTTTTCAATTAGTTTCCCCAACAATATATTCTTTTAATTATGTAGTAATGTGAATAAATACAGTGGCCCGGTTCATCGAGTTTTGTTGATATTTTCGACAAAATACCAAACGAATATTATCAACAATTATAGTATGCGATGAGAATATTAAAATTATTACACTAATTGTTATTGCTGCAGTTTGCAGGTGAACTTTACAAAGAAACACATAAGTGGCATGCAAAACTACTAAAGAAGAGAGTAAAAAATGCGGATATTTATTTTTATTTGAACTGTCTTCTGTAATAAGCAGGATTCACACAAATTAAGGATCTTCAGATTGATCATTATATATTTCGCTTAGAAAATCTAAATTTTTACAATTTTGTGAGCATGTTATGGAAGGGGGGGGGGCCGATATGTAAACTTTTATTCGTTTAATTGCTTTCTAATCCAGGTCAGTTCTTACTTTATTTATTTGACTTAATTTGCTATTTGTAATGATATGACTCAAAACATCTTACTTGTTATGAAGAACTAAACTATAACGAACATTAATAAATATTACATTTAAATTCTTACATTAATTCTTATACTAATTCTTATATTAATAAAATTTAATATAATATTTTAAACTAGTAATTACTCTGTCTACCACAGTTCTCGCTAGGTGTCGTTATTGTCAGTCAACGTTGTTAGATGGCCTCCTATCGTTCAATATCCAACAATAGCTTTCATTATAAGCGACTTTGTGTCGTAATAAATCTATAATTATAATTATCTGCAACGTTCTGCTATATTTACGGTTGAGAAAATCTGATAAAACATCTACAGTTTTATTACACTACGTGTGGTCAACTAGGCGATAGAGGCTGATTTATTACATAACTTCAAATCCTTGTTGCGCAAATGGATTAGGGTTAGGGTTAAAAAAATCGCTACGATTTAACCCGGTGTGTTTTAGTAGCAATTAATTTGTAATTTTAATGAATTAGTAATTTATTTGTAATAAAAACTACGTTTATTTTCTTTCCTTAAACAAAAAGAACTCAATAATGACACACAAGGACATATTCAAATTTTATTCAACCTACAAAATCATCATAACTATAGCTAGACTTCAAGAATCACAACGAAAAAAGTACAAACAACAAAATAGTAATATAAATATTTTACGCCTAGTTTATTGACATTTTAAAATATTACACAATGGCTTGATTGCTGAAAAACAACGGACAAAATACTGTATGCAATTACAAGAAATCATTGATAAATGAGATAATACTGCGGGTTTTCTGTGCGTTAATCACAGAGAATAGAAAACATCAATGCAGCAAATATATTAAAATAAAAATACAGTAATCGTGTCTGTTATATAACTTTACATTAAGTATATGTGGAAAGCTATCATAAAAGTCTTGAATAGAATTTATAGGTACCCAAACAAAACGATCCGGTTAATTCACTGAATAACCCTAACCCTATCTAACTCTAAACTTAACCCAAACCCTAGCACTAACCCTTGCTTCAATCCGAAACCTAACCAATATCCTAACTACAACCCTGAACCCTAAGAATTAACAGTCGGGGCTCATTTGTCGGGTCGCGGAATTTATATAAATGATGAGCATTTTGATGATCAATTGACTTGTGTCAAACTTAACATCAATAAACATATTTAGTAGCTGCTAGTTGGTGAAGTGGTAGTGTATTGTACTGAAAACTGACAGATTCAGGTTCGATTGAAATTAAAGCTTACTATATCTTACTATCCCTTTAATAACTTAGATTACCAGCTACGTCCAATAATTATTATACCATTATCAAACGGTAAGAATTATCTTTTAACAGAAACCAAATTAAATACAAAATTAAAAATCAGTTTAAGAGATCTAGGACTCTCGAAATGCACACAAAACCACACGCTTGATTTAGTCCTTAAGTTAAGAACTTCCAAAGTCCTTAAGAACTTTCACGAATACAAATGCAAAAATGTACACAATATTTCTTAACTAACCGCTGTATCATAAATTACTCATAAATAGCGCGGCGTTTTAGTGACAAACACAAGTCACACAAATGCAGAGAATATAATATAAGAGCTATATACAAAAGAGATCAAGTATGTTTTAAGTCAATGATAAAGAGTTAAATTAAATGTACTGACTGCTAGTATAGTATGTAATGAAGAATAATACGGTATGGTATGTAGACTTCCAAATCTTTATTATACAGTAAAAAATTTACATATTTCAGTTTTTTGAGAAATTTATATTACATGGCAAAGAATGCAACTTTTAGAACATATTGAACATTTTCCTATTTTCAAAGACTTTCATTACAATGGCAATAAGTAATAACAAATTAATTAGAAAATTTTCAATTAAAATTGTTCTTTTTTTAAACCTCTAAATGATTTGCAGTCACTTTTACACTTAATTGACTTAATTCATTCGAAGATTTTATAAGACTGCTAACTGGTAACAATAATATTAATCCCTAAAATAAGTCTGGATACTATCTATACAAGGCAGTTTCTGTAGAGTAGCCTGGATCACGTGTTAAGATCACGTGTCAAAGTGATAGTAGGTCCTCTATCATTTCTTTCATTATCAACTTTCAATTTAGGCATAAAAAACAGATATTTTTGAATATAAAATATCTGCCGCCAATATTCTATTAAATAGAAACTTATGTACAATAAAACTATCCTTTTATTAATCAAAAACTCTCCAATAGGCCTATTCATTTACATAACGCAATGTTTGCAAAAATACAAACACTAATTTATAAAAAATGTAATTTTTAGAAAAAGCCTAATGAAAAAAATGCAACAAAGTAAATTTACCCAGAAAAAACAAGGTTCAAATTGCAAACAGTTTAAATTTTCCCTATTGATCATGAATAAACTTAAATTAATGTAAATTATGCATCGTTATATAGTTAGAATGCATAATTTGATGTATCAGAATGCATCAAAATAAATAAATAAATAATTACATTTTAAAGTAGTATTATTAAAAAAACTGTTCATATAGTTAAATATCACTACTGAACGATTATAATTACAACAATTTTTCTAAATATCACTTACTGCATTAGAAAGCATCAATAGATTTGGCATTAATAATAATTTATAAAGAAAAATTATTGTTGAAAATAAATAAGACTGAAAATAAGACTGTTCTTGCTATCCTATAAAATTTCATGCAGTTTGAAAACAGTGAAAATTCTATGAATTTCTTATATTTATTGAGAACTACAGACACCTTTATTTATAGCAATTATTCATATATAATCATCGTCTGATACAATTATTGTAATTTGAAATCCAGCTTTTAAGTTCTTAAATAAATCTAATTGCTCGATCCTAAATATTGAAATTATTTGCAATTTTTCTTTCAGTGAAACCTATTGCCTATTAAATATAGTTACAAAGTTAAGGAAAAATGAAATGTTTCACTAAGTTAGACTGTTGTAACTTTAGCTACAATGAATGTAAAGATTATATCAAAAAGAGAAAAAATAAAACAAAGAATAATTTTGATCTTTACACAGAAATGTGATGAAATTTAAGACTAAATAAATTAGGTTAGTTTTAGACATTTTTTGCTGATCTAATAACAAATACAGACAAAAACGCATAACTGAAACAGATAAGAACATTATTATCGAAACAGGCGATCATCACAAAACTAAGTATCAAAGTATATTAATATTTGGCTCAATTTACTAGTCCCGTTTATCATATGTTTCAATTACAATGGGGGGTGAATGGATGGGACACTGCGCCTCACTAAACATCTTGCAGCAATCTAAAGTTCATTTGGCCCCGTTGATTTCTTTGGGTTCTTTGTAGCTTAATGGCAGGCACATCAGCACAAAATGCATACATCTATTAGTGCAATAGTACCCCACTCTATTATGTAAACACAGTTTTTTAAACACATATTTAGGATTCAGCAGCCCAAAATGTCCAATTCGTTTAAAATTCTCAGTACTGAATTTCATGAATTTCATCTCAGTTCATGCATTTCATTTTGGATCGGTGCTGCTATTAACAGTCGGGGTTGACATGAATCTAGGAATAAGGAATGGAGGAAACCCCGGTAGGAATAGCGTTCCTCCGGTAGGAAATGTTATAGGATACGCAGCGCGTTGAGCAGGCTGCTGAATTGTGGAAGGAGACACCATGGTATTTGCAGATGATAATAATAACGACGATGATAATGATGATGACGATGATGTGCAAGGAAAGAGCTGAAATGTAGGACGCAAATTAGCTGCTGCAGCTGCTGCAGCAGCTTGCAACATGGTGAGAGAAGCAGCGGGAACTGATATTGGCTGCAAAAAGAAAATTAGGACATTAAGCAAATTAAAATCGGGTGAAAGATAAATTTAGATGTTTTGAATGGCACATCTCCGTTTAATAAAAAGTACATATTTTCTAGATAGATTTTTGATATCAAAGGTTAAGGTTAGTGTCATGGATTACAGTATTATATGAATGATGTCTCAGACGTAGCTGTAAATTTAATGACCTTACTAAAGGGAGCAGCAAGTTCAGAAATAGTGAGCTATCCAGGAATCAAACCTGGATCTGTCGAGTCCCAGTTCAGAAGTCTGACCACTTCGTGTCCAGATCACTTTCCTAACGAGTATCTAAGTTTCAAAGTGATGCACTGTGAAATTTAGCAAAATTTAAACTTTTTAAAAATATATCTCTTTATTATATGCCTCTAATGCTATTTAACAGAATTGAAATGAATCACACATGAAGTACCTTAGATGCCTGTGGGAGACTTAAAGAAGAAAAACCAACGGTAGCTTGTGATGATTCTCTTCTACGATGATTTCTCTGCCGCGCCGGCGGTCGGTAAATATTAGTCAACTGACCGATACCGCTGACCGACACATTCGGCGTCTGATACACCGTAGGTAACTGAACTGTCGAAACAACTTGATGGCGCGTTTTTAATGCCTGCTGACGCGCAGTTAATGCTTGATTAATAGCATACGCGGAAGGCATAGTTAACTGTCTGATATTAGTGGTGTGTGACGGAGCAATTGGTGCGCCATACCGGGACAGAGACAAAAGTGAAGGCACAAGCAGTGACGCGTTAAAACATGGCGCTACGGTACTCGCGTGAATAGCAACTTGATTGATGCTTGAAGTTGCAGCTACATAATTTGATACGTGACCATCAAGCCGTGGTTTTTTAACGCATAAATCAAGCGGTTCATTTTGTTCGATAGAATATTGCGCGATCGTTGAATTATCGTCAACTTTTTGAGCCTCTTCCAATCTCTTCAATGTTTTCATAGATAAATCAGTCGGCATATCGTCTTGATTGTCCTGCAATGCTGTAGGCTTATTCACTGTAGTTAAAGCACGGGTACGATCTAAAAATTGCTTAATCGGCGAATTAATGCTATCGAGTAAAGAACTTGAAATCCTTGTAGTGTCAATGACATCTGACATCATACTATTGCCTAAACTCACGGAAGTTATGGTGAAACATTTCTGCTCAGCAGGAAGTAAATTACTTTTTGCAGATTCCACCGATGCAAAATTTGGGATGGTAATACCTTCGCGTTGTATATTCGCATTTCCCAATGCTTCTACAGAAGAATTAATCACACTTTGTCGTTCTATTAATGAGATATTACTAGAAAGACTATTGAATGGAAAACTTATGCTACCAATCCCCCCGGATGGTAGCCTAATACTTCCAAGATACCCGGGTGGTAAGCTAATACTACCAAGCCCACTCAATGGCAACTTAATACTACCTAAATTACCAGACGAAAGATTTATTCTTTCAAGAATCTTCGATGTTAACATATTAGTAGAATTAGATGAATTTGCAACGCTTTCAGGCATCAGCGAAAATGAATTTAACCCAGGAGCATCTGATACAATTGGAAATGAAAAATTCTGACTAGAAGTCGCTATTTTAACATCAAAATTTGAAAGTAAATTCATCTTGTTGCAAAAACTGTTAGCGTCATTGTTTAATTTTGAAACAACAGGTTTGTTGTCAGCTTCCGATAAAATTTTAACAGCATCAGGATAAGGACGTTTACGCGATGATTCAAGAAATGAAACTGGAGATTCTCCACTTTTTGAAATTGCGGCCAGTGTCAATGCAGCAACTGCGTGTCGAGAATCCAAACTAGATGCACTTTCAGAATTATTCGATAATCTAACTGAAACGTCATTATAACCGCTAAAACCTTCCAACTTTCCAAAACCCATCTTATAGTCTAATTCTTGTTTAATATTCTCTGATTTGTTCAGATCTGTAAAATCTTCATTTTTAACTAACGAAGCATCGGGTAAGTTTTTAGAAGTTTCTAGATATTTGTTGAGATTAGATTTTAAAGGAGAATCGGTTTCATTTTCGTTTGAATCTGCTAAAATATCTTGGAAGGAATTTGACCGATCTATGATTTTTCGCTTCTGACGAGTTATTACACCGGACTAAAAAATAAATTTCAAAAATTCATTTATAAATGAAATTATACAGATATTTAATTGTTATTAATAAAGAAACAAAACTATTAAAGTCAATATATTGAAATATATAAAAGTACACAATGCATTTAAATCACTTGCTTAAAATAACTTCTGTATATAATTAATATAAAAAACATAATGTAT
>JAQIXG010003394.1:0-14993 GCA_034700105.1 Oconnorella tubifera | reverse complement strand
AAGCGGCGTACTTGGACAGCTTTTTCGATTCTGCTAAAGCTGCCGCTGCGCCCGACTCTTCTGCCGACCTCTTCACGAATGAAGGCGCTTATAATTATATGAATTATATTCATATAATTAGTTTTCTAAATTACTGATTAATTCATCCATTTTTTAATCATAAACGTGAATATTCAGTGCATAAGTACTCAACTAATATTAATTAATATTAATAATATTAATTGATTAAATAATCAATTATTATTATCAGACCCGGCATTTCATAACATTTTAATTGCCGGGCAATTAAAATGTATTGAAATCACGTTCACCAAACCAGTTACAAAGAAGTTTAACAGGAAGTACGTCATTATATATACTTATTACTTAATCTGCGTAGACTTAATGTATTATAAAAACTGATCACTCTTAAAATTGAATCTAACAAATAGTTAAAAGGTAGCATTAAAGTTATAATACTGACTTCCTGTATAAAGATGTCTATAGACCGTATGTAATACGTGGCGTAAAAAGATTGAGATAAATATTCGATCTATTAACAATGAAATCGATGCTAGTGCAAATGAATAGATTTTATAAAACACATCTGCTCGTCAATCGATTGACTCCCGTGTTAGAAGCTGAGCAAATAATTCACCACAAAGAGACTTTATTTGCTATAATCGCCTGTTGCATACAGTCAATTTTCAGTTGTTACTCTAGCAATGAATTTAAAATATCAGAAATATATTGAAAATACTAATTTAATTGACAATTAATGTCAGGTAAATGATTAGTTTACAAAAGAATTAACAAATATAAATAAAAAAGAATGTATAAAAGAAGTAATATTTAATAATGCTAGATAACAAATACTTCGGATAAAAGCAATAGTTAGTTTGGTTATTATTGCGAGCCTAATATAAATATATATATATTGTATCATAATGGGCGAAATACGTCGAAATCAGCAACTAACCCTAAATCAAGGCTCATCTGCAGCAGATCGTAACCTGTCTCTGGATGGAGATCTCATCGTCAATGCTGTGTCTATTAATCTAAGCGGACGATTTACTGGTCAAGAGGTTAAAGATCTTGGTTTATCTGTCATACGTCATATTGTGACAGAGAAAAAGATAAGTCTTATATTTGGACAACAAAGCAACTTCCGGTTGACTTCCCTTCCGGAGAACTTTGAAATGATCGGCTCACAGCGAACGTTTGTTTTATACGACAAGCGTCACTTGCAGGCTAACGATGAAAGTCAATATAAACATTTTCTGCGTGATTTAGAGTTGAGAGGTCGCCTGCCTAAGTATTTTATTCCTGAGTCTAATTACACTATGTGCAAGATGAAGTGTAAATTGTAAGTGTCTAAACCTGTTTATTTAATTACATTGATTTTAGTTGTAATGACTAATTCATTAATATTCTCTAATTGTTATCATCAAATTCTAGCAGATCTTTTATAATTATGTTTTTCTTGTCTTTTATTTGAATAATACTATTGAATAATTGTTTACGTATGCATAAATATGTACAGGGCCTACTTATATGTATTATGTCTGATATACAGCTTGCCTGATATGGCTTTCATATGCATGTCTTGGGTAACAGATGAAACACAAGATTGTTTGCGTAGTTTGAACTTGCTACGAAAACTGCTAAGCTTTACCGCTAACCTCTGCGCCATTGAAGAGATGCCAATATTAATCGCTGGATCATTCAGATTAACTCTTGAACAAATAAAGATGGTCCGTATTATTGCGTTTAATTATTCTTTAATTAACACTAGAAGCACCGTGATTTCAAACTACCTAATAGTACCGAGAGCAGTCAAACTGACTGCTATATCAATTACGTTGCAAACAGTGCAGGAGGATTTATGTGATGTGATGCCCTGGGCCTTGGAACTTGTAGCCCGGACCCCCGGTCGCAGCCGGTCTACCACCAGCTCCGACCGCGGTGGGGAGGACCCCCGGTTAATTTCAAAAACAGTCAAATTGACTGCTTCGGTGCTTCTTGTGTTAATGCTGTAATTATATAAAATATAATTATATCAAATATTAATTATATCAAATATTATGCTAAATTAATACGAATCATGGCTCTGTTATATGTAACTCGTGTAAGCTAACTTTCTAAAAGGTGTTCTAATTTCAGCTGAACCATGAAATAAAATTCCCAAAAATGTGATGAAAACTTGGGGCATTATTAATATACAGTGAATTAATTTTGTTAACTGTACACAATGCGAAATATTTATATTGTGTGAGCTACATCGCTTTGACTGTAGGCTACTCCTGTTGCTATTTGATCTGTTATAGTTCCTTAACCTTATCGTTCATTTTGTCTGCTTTTTGTCAGATACAGAATTGAATAAATATCAAGCACTGATTTATTGTGTGTAATAACAGTGCTAAATTTTATAGGATGTATCTGCCAACAATACTTGGCGTTATCAGTATTAATTAATAGTATAAGTTTTTAATTTTAGATAATTATACATTAATTAGAGTTAGTGTATAATTATCTAAAAAGTTAAAACTGAAACTATTAATACTGATAACGCCAAGTATTGTTAGCAGATTCATCTTATTTACTCTTCAATTATAGGATAAATTTAACAGTAAATGTATGATAAATTAACAGTATATGTTAATATTCATAGGTCGTTTACAATGAATTTGAAGGTTTTCGATGCTACGGTTATAAGACAGACAATCCAAGACGCAATCAGAGAATGTGTGATCTCTTTATAAGTTGTCCTCCGCTCAAACTTGAAGCAGTCAAACCACTTGTTTGTGGTAAGATAGATATCAACACAACAAGTCGTCTGCAGGTTGAAAGACAGCGTAATCCAGAAGACGCTTTTTACTGGGATCCAGTTTTTGCACACATTCTTCGTCGCTCAGGAACATCAACAATTATGTCACCTACATCACCTCGGGCTCTTTCTCCTCCATCGTTCGACACTTCTGATGAGCATGACCCTCAACCAACCCTTGAGCCATGGAGAGTGATCAAAGGGTCACCACCTGGATCACCTCGTCTTCTCACTAAGTCTAAGCCTCCACCATTTGAAGCGGCTGAGGATACACTGAGAGCCTTGTTGTTAGAAAGTGAGAGAATAAAACAAATGGTTAGCGAGGCTGAATCGAAGGCACGAAGTCGTTTGAGTGCAAGAAGAAATCTTCAAGAAGTAAATATAAATATATTGGAAACATTAGGTAAGCCTAATACTACTGGTCATCATCCTATTGATTCAATAAAACTAGAGAGCAATGTATTGCAGAAACAGCCAATTGATGACGACACAGAATTCAAACAGCTGGAAAAAGAAATTAATGCAGGTCAGAAGACGTCTGAGAATGTTCTGAAGACTAGAGATAATTCTAAAACATCTGGCGTGATTGCAACAACAACGAAGAGCTTACTTGCTCCTCTATTGCCTGTAAGTCCATTGCGTAAAACACCCAGCTATGTAGATCTATATGATGAAGAGCTTGTAGAAACTAACCGACTCTGCTATATGCAATGATTACATTTAATTCAAATTATTACTGTTAAATATACTGGCAACAGTAATCGTAACATGAATAGTAACATGGCTGTTGATATACACTTCCAGTTTGGAAATTTAAACATTCAGTTTTTAAATTTAATTTACTCTGTTATTATACATTGGTAGAATTGATCACGGCACTGGTAAATTATATTGTTGTGAGAATAATTCTTCTAAATATGTATTGATTTCCTCTGTTCGTAAATTTCTTATTTTTCTTATTTTGTAAAAGAATTGGGGAACGTTTTGTAAATGATTCCAAAAGATATTTTAAATTATATAAGATTAAGTTTATCAAAGCTTCTAAAAGTTCTGAAAGTTTTTCAGAAATGTTAAATTTTTAATGTTTCTGAAATGTCTTAAGTTTGTTATGTAGTAATGTTAAATAGTTGTTAATTTGAATAAAAACTTGTAATATTTAATTTGACATCACTGTAATTTTTCCAAACTATTCATATTGTCATATATTTATAAATCATGGGTTTATAAATAATTATCATTACCATGTAACTACACATCATTATCATATATTTGTATTTTAATTTTAACTCTAACCTAGTATACGTTACACTTTCTCAAATATATATATAATAATATATGTTGTATTACAGATAAAACTAAGTTTAATTCTTAGTTTGAATTCTTTTAAAAGTTGCTCGTTAGTTAAAGATAATAATTATTGCATACATAAATGCATCGTCATAACTCGGTATTGGCAAGTATTAGCAATCTTATTCAGCTATATAAATATTATAGTAAATAAACTGCTACTGGTACTTATACAAGTACTCATATAAGTATTTCTATAAGAATTTCTCAAGTACTACTCATGTATCCAAGTACTTGTGAAGATTTACTTGTGCAGCATCTGCTGAAAAGAAGAATGATGACGTCAGCGGAGAATTCAATGAATTCAAGAAACGTCATAAGAGCAAATCCAAACCAAAGGCCAGTCACTCCACCAATGTCAGAGAAGAATGACAGCAACTGACATAGATACCAAACTTTCACTTAGAAGCAATTGCCTTAGGTCATAACTTCTATTTATTAATAATAATAATAATAATAACAATAATAATAATAATAGCAGTAACTAATAATAGTAATAATCCTAACAATAGCAGAAATTACTAATAATTTAATATCTATTAGAATTTATCTAACATATTATTCATAACTTAAAAGTTACAGTTTATACAAACATAAACCTCTTATCTGTTAAATGATTTATAAACTAAAGGGTGCAGTAGTCAAGTAAAATATTGCAGTTTTAAAACTAAACCTCTCAGTTCCGAGTCAATAATAACTTGTCATTGTTCTACAGAATAAATATAGAAATATTACAGGATAGGCTGGCTGTTCAGCAATACTCTCAAACTGCAGATCAGTGAAGTAAAGTTGTATCATCAGAAGATTATCTCGAATCAGCTGATCGTCTGTGACGTCAAATGAAGGATCAAGTAAAGGACTTAAGCGCTGAAGAACGGTTCTCTGTATTACATACACAGTTCTCTATATTAGATGAACAGTTCTTTATATTAGATGAATAGTTCTCTATATTACATAAACACTTATATATAATTACATAAGCAGTCCTCCATAATTACATTGATAAGTAAACAATTCTATATTATATAATAATTACATAAACTATTCTCTATAATTACATAAACAGTTCTGTAAAAATTATATTAACTGTTTATTTGTCACATCATCAGCACAAGCAAGTGCCACTTACAAACAAATGCCAGCAATGTATCTACCGAAATTAAACAATTGATTAAAGGGTGCAACAAAGTTAGCAAAATATAGCCGACTGCACTTACTTTGCTTAGTTTTGATGGCCACTGTGATATAGAAGGAATGAGTGTGTAAATGACATTGCTGCAATCAAAGACAGTTAAGTTACTTTACAGGAAAAAAATTAATTATGAATTCTCTCAACAGTTTCTAAAGACACTTTTATTTTGTATTATATTTCTAAATTTTTAACTTCTGTAAACCGAATTTTATTTGCATACTAGTTTCAAACTATTAACTTTCTGCATTTATACAAACATTATTACTTCTGCTATACTGGTTTCACTATGTCAAACGTATTACCTATTTTAATTTTTCATGAAACATTTTGATCAAAATAATGTTGAATGAAAACTTAGTCTGATAAATAGATAAATCATAATAATGCTACAATATTTACTGAAATATTATATTCATTTAATTATAAATGTATGAAAGTTTGATAAAAATTACATCCGTTTCACAGCACACAGAGAATGTAAATAAAAAACTACAACGTTTCAATTGAAAGCACAAACTTGCATCTGTCCGGGCAATCACACTGAAGAAGACTTTCAGTATAATTCTTTAGTACTTCATATTTACAATCATCTAAATACAAACAACTCAACTTTATAGTTGTTGAAGAATCAAGTTTAATTATTCTGCATCTGCATTATTTAGGATCAAAAATTAAAAGTAAACTGTAGATGATCATTTATATTTCTAGCAAAGCTAATGTACCTTGTGTGATATTGTCAATGGAACATATGGGTGTGGTTGAGTTGTTAGATAAGCTAGGTAGATAAGCGTCCTCACAGCCACATAGTTCTACAGTGTAGCGCTGCTGACACGTCTTCAAGCAACACTGCATATATTCGTTTATTACACAACTTTTACTTTAAAAACTGAATCATAATTCACTGAGTTCTTCTTACACTTAAATCAAAATAAATGCTTTTAAAAAGTGACCTTAGTTAGGTAACAGTAGCTTAAATAATAACAGTACTTTTGATATAAATAAAATATTCAGTCAATAAATAGATGCAGTACAAACCTGTACAGTGTACTCGACAGGGTACTTGATGGCATATGCGTTTCTTTCAGTATCGTCAAGTACTGTCTTACAATGACCATATGGTTCAGGGAGTGTACTTGTAACTGTCTACTCATATACATTTGTGAATATATACAAGTATGAAAATTACTGATATGAAACTTTATGTATTTGCTAAGTTACAACTTAAAACAGGAATAAATAATAAATCATAAGTTAATTATTTTAATATAAATTAACAATATTACAAAACCAAATTAAGAATTTCAAATTATTAGTTAATGATAAAACTCTAGTATGTATTACATTAATATGAAAATAAATAGATGCATATATTTTACTTGTATTAGATAAAGTTACACGAAAAGTTACACTGTAGATAATAAAAATAATCTACAGTGTATAGACGTATCAACTTATCAATATATATAATATACAAAGTATATTTGGTGGTTAACTTGCCTTAAAAAGACATTAACAGAATAATGAAATAAAATATTATAATGAAACCTCTGTAATGCCTATAGAAGTAGTAAGTCCAGGACTTGCTGTGTATCCCAATTGTTCAGGAATAGCTAATTGATTCTGCGCATTCACTACAACTCGTATACCGGCGGTATCCCCGATGTCTTTCATGTAATCATTCTGATCTATGTTCAGAGTTAATGTCAATCCTGCATTTTGAAAATCATCAGTATATTATGAAATTATATACAGCAAATATTCTGGCTTTATGATCTAGTTTCACGTTGGGTTTAGACAGTTAAAATATACATGACTTGAAGTTGAAGTAAAAATATTAAGTGAATTTATTTGCTATATAAAACCCGGGTATCCATCAATAATGGCAGCGTAATCTACTGATAGTAATTAGATGAGAGTAATTATGACGCCAGGAATGGTAGAAAAATTGAAATCTGACAATTCAACATGCAAGCGGGCCTAGAAAAATTCTTAAGATTTAGAATTTATGTATTGATGATTGTTGAATTATATTTCTATCAGTGGCTTAGCCAGAATTTAATTCACAATTGAGGGGGGGGCTAACCCAAAAAATTTAGTAATATCCTTTTCAGCTCACCATTCTAGTTTTGCACCACGACGTACATGTACTGCAAATTTATTCACAACATTGTCACAAGTGGGGGGGGGGGTTATTACAAACCTGACGCATTTACACTACAATGAATGATTTCTTATCTCTATTTGTTGGGCCTTATAACACCCCCATTGGCTTCGCCATTGATTTCTATTGTTTCATTTAATGGCTTTTTTGCTAAATACAATTAAACTTCATTTGTCTATACATAATTTTCTGAAACTTGACATCTGCAATTATAGTTATGTGACAACTGCAACATTACAGGCGTCTCCTGCAGTGTCGCCTTTACAAGTCGATCGCCCTTATGACTAAATTATGAGACGCGCCCCTATGTGCGCTCCCTTTTGATGGTCGCCCTTTTGTGCGCGCCCTTATGAGGGTAAACGAAAATACCTTAAGTATTATTGATTCAAAGACTTGCCATGTTTTCTTCCAGGTTTAGTGGCAGTAAAAAGTGTTCGTGAACTGTTCCACCCGGAGTTAAATACATAGCATGTACCTTGAACTGGATTGTAAAACTTGTCAAAGTCACTGAAAACAAAGCATCAAGCACGTAGTAGCTTCATACTTTTTAATAATAATTAATCGAGTTAATATTAGTTCATTAAGAATTAATCATAATTACTTCATAATTTGAAAAGCTACTTGCTGCACTATTTATTAAGAGTCAAGCGTTCGCGCATCGCTTGGTATCTGCGAAATGTTATAACAGCTGAATAACATTTAAGCAGATGTGACATTTAGACAAATAAATTTCACAGCAATTGTTCATAGATTATTTGATTTAAGTCTGAAAAAATAACAGCACGTAGAGCTCGAAATTTAAATGAATCTGGTTCCATACCCGTGGTAATAATGCTTCCATAATTTGATGCAACTTTAGCAACACTTGATCATTATCGATTAGTATATGATCAAGTGATTAGATTAGACCAGTGGCGGATCCAGGGCATACAGTAGTGGGGGGGGGGACGATTTCTAAAATTTGAGGATACTTTCTTTTCTTTTTCAGTCATTCGTGCTTTTTGCATGCGAAATATAGAGCTAACCTTTTTTTTAGGTTTTTCGCTTTTTACTTTTTATTGTATATTACCCGTTGTTACATACACAGATGCTCAGATTCATTTTAAAGAAAAACGTATTTGTTACATTTTATGAAACATTTATATCTTTAGTCAACAATCATTTGCTATATAAAGCCTACAAGCTTTCAATTAACATGTAAACAAATTATATCAATTATATAGGGGAGGGGCAATCGCCCCATCAAGCTTTCAATTAACATGGGAAAAAAATTATTCACTGAGTAGGGGGGTGCGATCGCCCCATCGCCCCCCCCCCCCATAGATCCGCCACTGTTAGTAACTCCTGAGCATTTTATACAACGTTAACTCACCCCATCGAACGTGTGATAAAGTAACAGCTACTTTAACAAGAGTAGATCAGAAATTAAATACAAATTTGAAAAATGTGCACCAAATAACAGTGAATCAAAGTTTTAAATCAAAGGTATTTAGAATGACTCGATGTTGTTTGTGATTAATATAGATCCAAGCAGATAATGATTTATTGATCTGCAGTAAAGTGCTCAGCAATCTTTAATATAAGCTAATAACATTAGTAGCAATGTAACTATTTTTAAGACAAAGACAATCAGCATGCAGCAGATGCATAGGCAACTCAGCTAAAACAATAAACTCACAAGAACTGAGCCTGTTATTAGTCTTCTAGGAATACATTTATTTTACAAACTTAGTCTTTTTTTAAAGAATATGCTATAGTGTAAAACATTAAAATATCGCGATGTCAATAAGTGTGTTCACTATTTAATGTATAAATACTTTACTTGTTGTTTATAATATCAGAGATATGAAAGTATTTCAAATGTTTGGCAGGCCTATATGCACATATTTATTTAAAAATTATTCAAATTATTTCAAGTATAGCCTACATAGTATATCTAAATCACTGAAATTAGTTTCATATTTCTACAATTTCAAACTATAATTAATTTGAGTAGCAATTATAAGCTGATTAGGTGAATACTTGCATTACTTTCTCTACATGTAGTCAAACAGCTCACTCAATTTTTTTCTATTGACTCAAATCAGAGTGTATAAACATCAAATTGATCGCTGCAATACGATATCAAATAAAAATCAATCTTGTAAACAATCTGAATCTAACCTGAGAGTCAAAACCTATCAGCTATTGTTACTGACAGATTTAGAAGTTAAGAACAAAGAATATTATTTAAAAAATAATTCTGTAAATTATTTTATCATTAATTAAACTATTAATAATTGTGGTAATGCGATCAATATTTCAAAATAAAATCAATTCAAGAATGACAAAGTTTTCTAATATGGTAGTGGTTTTCATTATTGACCAACCTCACAAAACAAGATTCTCCATCATACTCGCATTCCAGTAACATACTAGGCAGCGAGTAGCTCAACCTGTACTTCTCTGAATCCGGCAGTCTGGCAAACTGTTCCGTCAACTTCTGAGTGGCCTTAAAGCTCTCCGTGTAAGCCAGGCGTTCGGGGTATATCGATCCCTCGAGGTGAGGGGCGGAAGAGAACTTTGGTCCAACGATTATGGGGGATTTGTCGGTTGGGGGTGGAGGAGGAAGGACCCTTGTAGCGCAATCAGAGGATTGCTGTAAAGTTGAATTGCTGCAAGTTAGACAGGACTGGGTTGTTGATGATGTTGGATTTGATCGACAACATTTGCAGCAGCAGCGAGATATAGGCAACGGTATTGAATGATATAGCGATGAAGGTACTTCCATAGATGTTGCTTTTGATAATAAATTAGATGTAGATGATGAGAGTGCCGATGATGTTCTTTGTAGTGATGATAATGTTGGTGATGTTGAAGACAATGATAGTAATACCGATTTAGACGTTGATAACGATGTCGGTGATATTTCAGACGTTATAGATGACGTATTTTGCTCTAATGTTTTAGACGCTATTGATGGCGTTATTGATGGCGCTATTGACGACGTCTTTGCTGGTGATATTGTTGTCGTTGATACTAATAGTATTGATGTATTTATGAGAAAGTTTGGTGATACAGGCATTGATGTTGTACCTGGCAAACTTGATGATATCACTTTTGATGTTTTCATTGAAATAAAAGCTATCGAGCTTGATTTTGATATTTTGTTAGAAAATGCTACTGTTTCTGGCAGCGATATATTGGCTATATTTAGAGATGTTAATGATGTAAATGTCGTTGATTTTGATGACGTTGATGGAAGTTTTGATATTTTTATCGATGTTTGAGTTTTAATTTTTGTTGGTACTGATGTTTGTAATGACATTGATGGTGATGATGATATTGGTTTCAATTTTACAGTTGAAGTTTGATATCTTGAAGATTTTGATAGTTTTTCTGATGTTGGATCTAAGGCAGTGGTTTTGGAAGGTTTTGTTGTTTTACTTGATGAATCGAGTGTTGTTGTTGTCGTTAGAGGAACAAATTCTTTCGTAGGTATGGATTGTAATGGCTCACATGCTGAAATTGAAATTATTAACAACATGCATAATTGATTTTCAATGACAGTACTCTTTTAGTATTAATAGTTGGGACAGCGCGAAGGCTAGTTTAATATTTTTAGATTGTTTGTATATTCTCATACATTTAATTGCCATTAGATAATAAAGCAAAGTCCAATAAATAAAACAACATCAAAGTCAAGAAAAGACACTAAATTGCGTTGTAACACGAGATAGTAATTTTGGCTTACGAAACTGAGCTTTACAGACGTACGGCAACTGTCCTATACAGCTACAATCCTTGAATCCAGTACTTGATAGCTGGATACAGGACACATTCTCATTCGGCTCGTCTGGAGGAGACCAGATCGTAAAATTATTTGGACTACCATCAAGCCAGTAGGTCGGTGCATGTACTGACTCAGACATCTTCACAAGACCAATCCAGATTACTGATTTGCTCCAGTAGTTAGTTATTAAACTAAAAGGAATACGAAATAAATTCAAGTTTAAAAATATAATAAATTTTGTAATCGACAGCAACTGCTATCATTGCACTATTCGTATGTTCGCTGCCATTAAAAATAAACTCGATGACTATTAATTACTAGTGAATCAATCCGTGTCAAGCACGATTTAGTAAATATTGCATAAATAAAAGTTATTTAAATGTCAAATTGTAATTAATAATGCATCTTGGTTTTCTTATAAACTACCAACTTATTTAGAAGCTTATTTGTATCCTAAGAAATTGATTTATCCCAAGCTCATATCAATCAGATTTGTCAAATAAACAGTCTTCACAATATGCACAATTAAATAAAAATTGTTCAAGAGTAGTTGAATCTCGCTTAGTTCAGGATATAAGCGAGGCACACTGCGGCTAAGTCTATTATCAGGGCCATCAAGCCCCCCCCCCCTCATGTGTGAACTTTAAACTACGAACTATACAGAGAGAAGACAGAAAGACCGAAGAGGTAACAATTTAGGAGAATTAAAACGTGAATCTTTTATAATGCTAACATTTTTGGTTCACGATTGCTAAATTAGTTAATGTAAAAACACACATAGTAATTAGTAATTATCACCGTATGTAGTCAGTAGTTATTTGGGAATCTACGTATATCATTTGCAAAACTGTTCGATTGATTTTGCTCCAAAATATTTTTTACTCGAAAAATAGATCAGAAATATTTTTTCTATTGCAGCGATTATGTCGATCAATAAGAGGTGAACTAATTACAGACTGCAATTAAACTGTTCTATTCTAGCACCAACACTCAATGACTGTAATCAGATCATGTGTTTACATTTCTACACATCTCAAGTAGGAATAAAAAGCAGCGTAACAATAAAAATCTTTTTGAAAATGCATCAATAAAATATTATGCAATGAAAATCTTGTGTGGGTTTGAATAATCAATAAGTCAATATAAAATCGACTAATTACCAATATGCTTATGTCAAATATAACAGATAGGCCTAGGCCTACACGAAAGGCAATTATTTTTAGATTTATTATAAACACAATAAAATTAATACTGTAATAAAATGATTCTACTGAGCATATAATCAAATGAGAAACTAATATCTGTAAACATGATGTCTTTTGCGCTTTAAAAAAGTTTGTCAACATCATACCCTAAATGAATACACAATTTAAAACAATTTAAAACAATTTCAAATAAGTAATACAAAAGTAAAAACCTTTGTATAAAGTTATACTCGGCTTTATCATTGATGCTGACTAGGTCCGTGTCAGGTTGTAATGCTTTGCAATAAGCTCTGGAGGCATTAAAATCAGCTGATCGAAAATAATTGTAGTAGTAACAATGTTGAGTGAAGCTTATCCACCCATATGGACAAGTTTGCGAGCGCAGTCCACTTGGACAATCTGAAAAATGTTAATAGTAGAAAGCAGTGACATACAAAAAGTTTATTGTATTAAATAGCATCACTAGTTTTCATTGGTAGGCCTATTCCATTCTTGCTCGAACTTCATTATTATTCATAATAATGAAGTTCCATTAAGTCTTCAAGATCAAAAACTGATCATTTATTACACTATTTAGCATATTCTTTTTGAATCAATTCCAAATGAATACCTGGTGTGCCTATAGTTGACGATTCTGTGAATAAACTCGAAGCCTTTATTGTAGTTGCTGTGCTTGTCCGAGCTGTGGGTCTTCCAACTGCATTACTTGTGGATTGCTGTTTAACTGAACTTGATTCTAGTTTCAGAGCGTTAGTACTGGGAGTCAATTTAGATAAGGATTTTACATCAAATGTCATTAAAATATTAATTGAAGGTGTTTGCTTAGTAGTATCTGTTGTTGTGGATGTTATCTGCTCTGCAGCTACCATGGAAATATAATTTGTCTTTGGAGTAGTAACTGTAGATGGCTTTGTTGTACTTTTAAGAGATGCAATAGATATATTGGTTGTCTGTCTAGGAGTGTTTGTGTATACATCGATTATATGTCGTGTAGACAATATAGAGGGATTAGTTGTCTCTTCAGCAGCAACTGTAGATATACTTGTAGTCTGATACATACTAACTTCAACTTTATTTGTTGATCTATATGATTTTGTTGTATCTCTAGCAGTGCTTGTAGACGACTCCGTTGTATCTCTAACAGTGCTTGTATATGACTCTGTTGTATCTCTAGCAGTGCTTGTATATGACTCTGTTGTATCTCTAGCAGTGCTTGTAGATGACTCCGTTGTATCTGTAGCAGTGCTTGTAGATGACTCTGTTATATCTCTAGCAATGCTTGTAGATGACTCTGTTGTATCTCTAACAGTGCTTGTAGATGGCTTTGTTGTATCTCTAGCAGTGCTTGTAGATGACGCTGTTAATTCTCTAGCAGCGCTTGTATATGATTCTGTTGTATCTCTAGCAGTGCTGGTAGATGGCTCTGTTGTATCTCTAGCAGTGCTTGTAGATAACTCTGTTGTATCTCTAGCAGTGCTTGTAGATGACTCTGTTGTATCTCTAACGGTGCTGGTAGATGACGCTTTTATATCTCTAGCAGTGCTTATTTGCCCAGTTGTAACGGTAGATGGATTTGTTGTCTGCTCCACTGTGACTGTGGATGAACGCGTTGTCAGTTCAGAAGCAATGGTGGAAGAACTTGTTGCCAAATTAGTAATTGTTGTTATTCCTTCAGTTTGAAACGTAGTACCTTCTGAAGATGTTACTAAAGTCTGTTTATTTGCAGTAGTACTTGTATCCGTTATATGTTCAATAGATTTAGTTTTTGTGTACAATGCAGATTCTGCAGATTGGTAACTTGGACTTGTAGATACCTTAAAATATTCTGTTACATACTGATATATTAATGTAAAAAATATTACAGTGTGCCCTACAGTTACTGTGGGAGTATCTGACGACATACCAACACCAGAATCAGTTGATGAAAATGTCGTGTGAATGCTAACATCATTGATTTGATCTGTTGCAAATGTTATGGATGGATTTGCAATTTGCTCCGTTGTAACTGTGGATGTGCTTATTGCTTGCTCGGTTGTAACTGTGGATGAAACTGTTGTCTGCTCAGTTGTAACTGTGGATGGATTTGTTGTCTGCTCGGTTGTAACTGTGGATGGATTTATTGTCTGCTCGGATGTGACTGTGGATGGATTTGTTGTCTGTTCGGTTGTAACTGTGGATGGATTTGTTGTCTGCTCGGTTGTCACTGTGGATGGATTTGTTGTCTGCTCGGATGTAACTATGGATGGATTTATTGTCTGCTCGGATGTCACTGTGGATGGAATTGTTGCCTGCCCTGTTATAACTGTGGATGGATTTGTTGTCTGCTCAGTTGTAACTGTGGATGGATTTGTTGTCTTCTCGGGCGTCACTGTGGGTGGATTTGTTGTTTGCTCAGTTGTAACTGTGGATGGATTTATTGTCTGCTCGGATGTGACTGTGGATGGATTTGTTGTCTGTTCGGTTGTAACTGTGGATGGATTTGTTGTCTGCTC
Source organism: Oconnorella tubifera (assembly GCA_034700105.1). Classification (NCBI taxonomy): domain Eukaryota; kingdom Metazoa; phylum Annelida; class Clitellata; order Enchytraeida; family Enchytraeidae; genus Oconnorella; species Oconnorella tubifera. Next base: position 18 of record JAQIXG010003394.1, on the reverse strand, counting down.
GGTTGTCACTGTGGATGG
>JAQIXG010003393.1:0-14995 GCA_034700105.1 Oconnorella tubifera | reverse complement strand
CTGTAAATTCTATATTTATTTTGTAATGTCAATTTGCATTGCTATATTTTGTTAATAAACTCATCTTTTATTTCATTATAATAAGGTTATAATAATTATGATAAAAATAAGGCTATAAATAATAATAAATAAAAATAATAGTATTCTGTTTTACCTGTTTTTTACCCATATGCCAGCCACCAACGTAAAGTTTCCGGTACATTCCGTTTTTCAGTTTTACGCTCAAAGTTCCGAATCCATCGCGACAATCGTCCTTCCAGTCCCCATCATAAATCTTCCCACTTGATTTCCATCTGAAAGTTCCCTTGCCTGTAAACATAGACATTCCAGTAGCTTGAAGTTGAGTTAAGGCAAGTTAGAGAAGGGGTTAAAGAGCTGGATTCAAAGCCGATAGGTCTAGGTTCGAATCCCAGATAGCTGACAATTTGTCTAACTAGCCAAATTGAACTAAACTTACCCTTTAGTAAGGTGAATAAATTGACAGTTATGTCTGAGATATTGTTCGTATAATATGGTAATATTATATATCCAGAAGTTAAGCATAAACTTAACCTTATTAAATAATCAAGAATTAATTAATTAGGAATGAAGACAAATATTAAAAGTATCTACAAGCTATAGCCTATAAGATATTTTTTTTTTTTAAAAAGTCCAAACAAAAGCTCAATCAATCTGAATACATTGCAAATAATTTAAAACTAAACTGTTTTTATCACAGTATTGGATAGCATTCTCCAGTTTATAATCAAGAAATCAAAATTAATTCCTACTGAACAACTATAGTGAAATTATATTGAAGTAAATGATGTAATAAACAATGAAATAAATACCATCTTTCTTATCATGATTCCATGATCCAGTATATTCATCACCATTAACAGAGAAAGTGGTGTAATGTAACTCTCTCTTTGGTGCTGTTTGTTTCTCTGAATCAAATGCCGTTTGTTTTATTGCGGCCTTTTTTCCAACTGGCATTTTTCATTCAATATATTCCCTCTCGCAGCCTAATCTCGTTTATATCATTTATATTAAAAGTTTTATTTGACTGTAAATATGATAAATAAAGAGTCGCTTATATTGAGAGTTTTACAAATTTTCAATGTATCAGAATACAGATTGGAGAAGATAAAGAGATAGTCTATAATTAGACAAACTACATGTACATTGAAAAATACAGTATAATATAATCGAATATAAGATATACTTGTAGGCCCACTTATATTATCAAGTTAACACTTATTCATATTAGTACATCTTTATATTTAGAATAAATTATATAATTCATTATTAATTAAACGTATATTTGGGATTATAAGGGGTTAGAGGGTTAAGTAAGGTTAAGGATTCAGTTAAAGTCATTGACAGAAATATAATATAAAATAAATAATAAAAAGTAAATAACAACTAATAAATAATTATTCTCCATAAAGCTATATTTCCAATACACAAAAATTAAAATAAATTAAAAATATATAAATAAACAACAAATATAACATGCAGATATACTTTCAGTTATAAAATAAAATAAATTGGATAAATTTTTTATATTTAATAACTTTCGATTTATTTAGAAATAAAATTGAAAAATTAAGTCCCGACATTTGTAAACAAAAAGTTTACGACCTTGGTTACTGGTATATTTTTCACAAAATAGGATAAAATTTAAATTTGAAGCAAATTATCTTTGTAAATTGTAATTCTTATAAATTTCGTGCAATAAACTTTCTACCACAGAAATAGAACTATAACAAAATGCATTATTAGAACTATAACAAAAGTTATTATAGATCGGTTCTTTCTACTTACAAGCGATAAAGTGTTAAGAATTATTTAGTTAGTGTTTTTATTACTGCTTCTATATAATTAAAAATCTTTGGATCTTGCATACCGGCATTATAAGTGTTATTATTATATTTGTAACTCAATAAACTGTACATAATAATAAAATAATCAATTTTTTATATAGGCCTAGCACAATTTTAACTGTTAAAATTACATTTTAACTGTTGGGGGGGCATGCAAGGATGGATTATGCCCCGTGCCAACTGGGTAGGGGGTTCCCAGATGTTATGGGACTCCCCAAAAAAGATAAAACTGAAAAAGTCAAATTTACGAACCTTATCAGTAGATTTATCTATGTAAAACAAATATAATTTATGACGTAGCAATTATATTTTTGACTAATTTAATATTTAGTTTCAGTTTTACTCGCTGCATAAATAGCGCTATTATGACGTAGCGATTAGATGCTCAATTAATTTAATGTTTAGTTTTAGTTTTACTCGCTGTAAATTAGCGCCATTATGACGTAGCGATTAGATGTTTAACTAATTTAATGTTTAGTATTAGTTTTACTCGCTGTATAATTAGCGCCATTATGACGTAGCAACTGTAGTTACTTCTCAACCAAAAATTTCATGCTATTAATAAGCCTGTACAATTTTATTATCTGTTATACTACTTTTGGGTAAATAATCAAATAATTAACTTCTAAATAGATAATTAACTTAAGAGCGTTAAATTCACTGTGGTTTAATTGCATGGGTCTAATCATAGATTCACCACGAATTTTTTATCGATACAGTTTGAAAATTCGCCGCAAGAAAAAAATAATCTATTCCAGTACGAAACTTTATTATAAATATTCTAAATATTATTATAAATATTAGAGCATCTTTCAGTTGCTTTACTGACGAAATCCTGCTTCGTCTAAGAATTACTAGAATAAGGACAATGCTAATACAATATGATATTAAAATCGACTATTTATTGCAGATATACAGCTTCTCTTATATAAAATGTAATTTCTCTATATAAAAATTTGTGTTTAATAAATAACACATCATTTTACAATAATAATTAATTATTTTGCAGTGAATATAATAACAGAACGGTTCGTTAATCATTGATATATATATTATAAATGACCATTACACAGAATTTATAACATTTTTCTACTCTTTTATAAAGTCTAATAACAAAAAAAATGAAAATTGGAAATTTATCAAAAACAGTATCAAAAAAGCTAAAGCAAGATTTAAAAAAAAACATATTAATGGATTACAAAATTAATTGCATCAGTCTAATCAATTTATTCAAATATAACCCATGAAATTCATAGGAATACAATTTAATCGTAATTCTAATTCTGACCATAATCTTAACCCCATCCTTAATTCTAAAGAAAATATTGTTAACCCTCATTTGGAATTGAATCAGCAACCTTTGGTTTCGCAGCTCTGAGTGTTTACCACTAGGCCAAAAGCGTTTCAATTCAATTTTTTTTACAATGAAAATTACTTTTCTGCATTTATGAGATAACGGATGCAGCTCAAAGTAACGAAGCTGCAGCCCAAAGCAACGGGCTGCACCTAAAGCAATGGGCTGCAGCCCAAAGCAAAAAAAGCTCCAGCCCATTCTTATGGACGCACAATGACATTTATAGATAACTGCAAAACAATAATATTATGAAAGAAATGATAAATAATTACATATATATAGATATTATACAATAAATAAATCGCTATTAAACATACATATGAAACTAGCTTACGCAAGCCTTTTGATAAAATATTGATATTTTTTCGTCTGTAATAGTATAATTCAAATAATAATAATATAAATATTTGAAAGATTTATAAGATACTAATATCATATATCAAAACCAATTCATTCTGCATAATACACAAGATAACTTTTTGTGATTTATTTCGATTACATCTTAAATAATCAGAGAAATTTAAGCAAACTAATTTAGAATAATAAGATGAAATTCTATCGTCAATTAAAATCAGGATAAAATGTACAGTTTTTGATATGAACAATCACATTTCTATTATATATAAATAACAATAACGCATATACGATTTCAACTATATATATGTCATGTAACGATATAAAATTGTAACAAATTCGTTGCAAATATTCCATTACTTTAACTATATAACGAAATAAGACAAGATAGTATTTAAATATAAGAATATTTGCTATATAATAGATACAACAAAATACAAATTTTGTAATTTTGGATTTTTTCTTGGGTTTTTTTACGGTTTTTTTTATGAATCCAATTTAATTCATTTATGTTACTCTGATTCAAATCAAAATAATATAATTATATAACATATTATAAAAGTCTTTACGATCAAATATCGGGTTAGAATTAGCAATATTAGAGAAAAAGCAATAAACTTGATTCACATAAAGAATTAATCATTATAAAACAGCTAAACAATGGCAGCCAATAGTAATCAAGTAAATGACGTAATTATTTTAAATCTTTACAGATTTATTATATAAGACCGAATAGTAATATGATTTGTTGTCATTCATAATGTAAAATAACTGAATAATAATAGTAATTGGATAGCAATTGGTTTTAAAACATGACCTATCAAAAGACCTCAACTATTAATTCTTATGGTTAGGATTGGGGTTTGGATTCAGGTTAGGATTGAAGATATGGCTGGTGCTAGGGTTAAGCTTATAATTAATTAGGATTACGATTTTTAAATGAATTGATTGAGCGTTTTGTCTGGGTACCGATTTTATATTAATTATAATGCGGCAGTACAATGAGCTGATTAGTATTCATTCGTAATACAACTTCATTCAAAATACAATTATATTTTTACTATGGCTTGAGAGTAAGCTCTTTTGTATTGATTTACATTCAATCAGTATAACTCTCTTTCTATTCATAACACGCCTCTACAATAAGCTGATTTGTATTCAATCAATACAGTAAGTTGATTCGTAATATCATTATGAAAAATTATATCTACCATAAGCCACCCTTCCTAGTCAATCGTTCAAATTAATCTAATTCTACTAATATTGCTGATAACTCGATGATTTCTATTCGATATTATTATTCCTGACCGAATCCTTCTGTTTCTTCTATAGCGTAGTTCATCTTTTCAACTAGCTGTTCATAACTTTTATACGGGGGCAAATCGAGACGATTGAAACAAGTGTGACTGCGAGGAAGCCAGGTTTCTTTGCCAACTTTCTCTATGCAGAAATGCTGCGGGCCGTTACTGCCTGTGAGCGCAATAATATGATTTTGTCATAAATTTTGTCATTTTAATTAATTAAGTTTATTACATATTACGTGTTATATATTATATTTTACTTATATTGCTTATAGTAGTATGCAATAAGTAATGTACGGAGTAATATATAACTAGTATACTATGTAGGTTAATATGTAATGAATAATAAGTACTGAATATAAGTGATGCATTATGTAATATGTAATAAGTATTATGTAATATGTATTATGTAATAAGTGTATAATAATGTATAATGATACATTATTGACATTAATTGATGTTTGATGCTGTATAAGTTAATTTATTAAATTGATTGAGTTAAGTAATAAATACAATAAGTACAATACAGTGTAATAAATCAATAAACATAGCACAAAAACTGTCTACGCGTAACTGAAGTTCGCGTAGCAAATGAACACAACGAAACAAATTTCATATATTTTACATCAAATTTCTAAATAAATCTATATTATTGTCTATCAATGATATTCTAATTATATTCTTTTATCATGATTTATACAGCTAGACAAATGAATTATGAAAAGCTTATAAAATAAATAAAGTAATTGCATGACTGACCCATAAGTTCAGAAAAGCCTCCAACAGGCAGTCTACAAGTTCCGGTAACAAATTGTAACAAACGCGTTCTTTTTTCATTATCCAACTCGTGAACAAACTGTTTACAAAACATCAACCATTTAATGAAATTAAATCAATTTTATCTTTATTCTTTCATTGACTAGTGCCAGTTGATATTATAATCAATCGCTGCTAATTCAATCAATATGTACAATTAATATGTTACTACTTAAATCGTAATTTTCAATGAAAACAGATAACATCAGATGTTATCTGTTTTCATTGAAAATTACGATATATTCTCATCATTGACATTATCCGTATTCACTCTCTCATAACTTTATTCTCTGTCAATAAAGTAAATACTTCTTGTAATGAGTAAATACTTGACTCTTAAAAGAGTCCACTAATTTTTTTTTCTCTTTTTTTTGTCGAGAAGGAATACTATACTGACACAATCCATATTGTTTTACTATAGCACACAAGTAAATTCACACTGACAATGCACTGTGATGCATCACCGCTTATAATAAATTAAAACTGCAGTTTTCAAATGCATCCATCTTATGCTGGATTCACATAGAAGTCATTAATTGTCATTTCTCAGTCAGATGTTCTGCCATTTTGCTTTGACTAATAAATATATATTAACGTATACAAGTATATATTAACTTAAATAGATTTATATTATTATAAAAATTATATTATATATAAGTATATATAGATAAGTATACCTAATATATAAGTAAATATTATCTTATATAAAGTATATAATACATATATAAGTATATATTAACGTTACCTTCCAGAACCAAGCGACTTGTTTGCTGCTGCGCGTGTAGTGACGATAGATTGTATTACGTTCCCAATCATTTATATCTATCTCTTGCATTCCACACAACATCAACTACATCAAAATATTACATTTCATTTAAAATATTCTCAGAGAAACAAACACTAACAATTTTGTCAGTAAACATTAACATTTCTACCTAAAAGCTTTCAATACAATATTTTTATCAATTTAATAAAAATTAGATATCAATTAAACTGAATCGTTTGAAGCAACAGATTTCTAAAAAATAATTAAAAATACAGATCTTTCTAAAATGTACACTGATTTTTTATTTCTTTATTTATTTTTAATGCACCAATCTGCATAAATTGCACTGCATTTAATTTTGTTATTTCTATTTTCATTATTTATACATGCGTTGAATTGTCCTAGTGGCGAAACAAAGGCTTATATATAAATATAAAAACCTCAAGTTCACGTTCGTCAAAATACTGGAGCCACTGTAGCGATACGACTTCATTGAATCCTTCTAGAAATGACTTCGTTTGCAGTTCAATGCCGCGCGTAAACAGCCATTGAGTCATTAAACTGTTTCAAACACAATCAGAAAAATTATTAACAATCCAATTAGAATAATTTCTTAAAGTTCGTAAACACACATTTTAATAACGGAACAAAAACAGCTAGACAGTTAAAACAATAGTTCAAATAAGTATTGTGCAAATCAAAATTCAAACAACAGAGTGTAAAAAGAGTAAAAAAATTCAAAGTAATTTCATTGATACGCTATATCTATATACGGTATATTATCTATATAAAGAGTCCTGACAATTTGTACAACTTTTATTATATAATAGTTAGTGTATTAACTTTTTGCATAAAGACAGTTCGTCTAATCTGACTAGGATTAGGGTTAAGGGATTGGTTTTAAGTTAGGGTATACCATGAAAAATTCGGATTAAATGAACTGTTGGTATATGAAAGACAGTGTACAAATTACAAAAAGATGTTTAATGACTTTCTGCATATGAAGTCGTAAATATTGATGTATAATCAATATGAATCAGCTGCAACATTCAATGGCATATATTTTTTTGCATATATTTTTTCATAAAAATAAATAATCAAATACCGCATGAATAAACTTCATTCAAATAAATGATCAAAATATTGCAATAAATTTTGGCTATAGAAGTAACCAACTAGAAAATACTGTAATAAAAAAACTATAAAGAAAAAAAGAAACGATAATATAAAATACACACTTGATATATTCTAATTTATTTTCTTCCGTAACTTTTAACTGAGCTCCGTTGGGTTTAAGTTCATGTTGTTCTATTTTACCGAGAATTTCAAAATCAGTTGAAAAGAATAACTCTAACTCACACTCGTCTATGTTATTATCTCTGTTAAAATACAAACTCTCAAAATAGAAAACCATAAAAAAACTAATCAACAATAGTCTTTTAAATTATCAAACTAAATTTCGTAGAAGGAGGGGGGATAGAAATGTTAAAAAATAACTTCTTTGTAGATAAGTTGATTAAACAAAAACAGATAAAAGATATTTCAAGTGAAGGGGAGCTAAAAGCTAATGAATTAAACTTTCCTAAAATTTCACTTATAGTTATCGAAATTGTAGAAAACAACTCCAACAAACAACGCAAATTAAATTGCACTAAATGTCTAATATTAATATTATTATTTCTTTATTAAAATAATTAAAATACAACTAAATAATCAAACTTTAAATGCAAAAAAATTTAAAACAATAAAATTGATTAATTAACTATACACCTACCTAACCCAAACCAGAGAGTTATAGAATTCCGGATCAACTTTTTCAATGTCATTAATAAGCAGAGGCTTATTTAGCATTCTCTTGTAGAATGGCATCGTAAAGCCACTGTCTATAAACTTACCATGATACAATGCCTGCAAGATATAGCAATAACAACAAATTGTATTTCTCAATTTATATTCTCAAACTGTATGAATTTCGTATATGTTATAGCAAAGCGATTAATATAAGAGCTACATCTTCGATATCAATCATATTACTTGGTGGCAAAGTTACATATTTTAATTTCCTATTGTAATTTGCTGGCAGACTGACTAAACAACCCCGTCGATTCATTTAATAACCCTAACCTTAACAAACACTAAACTTAACCCTAGCACAATTCATTGTACTAACCCTAACTCAAATCCTAACCCCAACTCTAACTCTAAAAATTAATAGCCAGTTCAGATTTGTGAGGGCTATTTTAACGAGTCATATAATTTGCTAGTAGCAAACTATTTGCTTTACATACTTTAAAAAACAGTACAACAAAAAAGAAACAAAACCAGCCTCGCACCATGGCTATAAATCGTCCTACAAATCGAAAGTACTGCAGATGATCAGGATTAACAAACGAAGCGGGATTAATCTGTAATCCATAGCTGTTACTATTTGAGTACTGGAAGAGACAGTACATCGGATTAAGTACATCGTGAGAGACGTTGAAAAACCACTCTCTGTATTATAAAACAAATGTAGATGAAATTTAATGTAATTAAAGTTTATAAACGAATGACTTCAAAGAATCTATGAATAGTAAGAAGATTCATTAAATAAATGCAATAGATTTTACTTGTATTATTTCACTTTAAATTAAACTTGAAGATTGCTGAAAGACTTTCAAGTTAAAATCTTGAGGCTACAAAACATCAAAATTGTCATCTCATCTAGATGTTTAAGATAATAAAACAAGTACTTTAAAACATAAAGTTAAAAATAACAATATAAGTACTTAAAAAGCATCATATTTAGTATCTTATATTAAAGAAATAAATTACATACCTTGCAATGCCGCCATAGTCTAAACCCTCCTCACCTTTGAATATCAGGTAGAGACGTCTACGCAAGTCAGAAGGGTGCAACCTCATTATCTGCAAAAAAATTCATAACATTCAGTCTAGCTATTATACTCTTATATTTCCATTTTACATAAATTTTAAATATATTTTACACATATTTATATTTTACAATATATCTTACAATAATTTACAATATTTTACAGTATATTATACAATATAATTTACAATATATATTTTATATTTTACAGTACATTTATATTTTACTTAATAAAATACACCGATTATTAAAATATTGTATATAATATTAACACAGTTATTACATTAATTAAAATCAATATATCTTTACTTGTTGAAATGAATCTTCAAACAGATTTTCTCGTGTCACATTGATCTTAACGTGTCCAGGAACGGAATTACTCTGAAAACAAATCCAAATCAACTTCACATCAGAAAATTTAATAAAGTCATAAAAAAAATTAGTTACCCATGTAATTCATAGCGGTCAGTGAATTTAATTTTTTAGTCAATAATCATGATTAAAATTACAGTCGAATTACGGTTGAAGGTTAGAAAAAGATTAAAAATAAAAAATAAGTAACGATTTAATTAACGGATATAATAATGAAATAGATATGAAATTAATGATATAGTTTTCAAAGGTGATAATAAAAAAGATACTTACAGCGCATAAATATCTGAACTGTCCGAGCTTCCATCGAAAACTTCTTTCATATTGTATCGGCACCCCATACGCGCCTAGAGGTCTATAGAAAGAAATATTCAATCAGACAATTAAAAGTATGATTTCATTTTGAATCAAACTAAATGCAGATGATCTATATTTTGGTTCTTTTGAATTCGAATGATAATCCCAAATAAAAATAACCTTTTGTAATTATAAGATGTTTCAATCATCATAACTTTATAGATCATTAAATGATAACAAAACTTAATGTTATAATATACTCTAACATCTGACTCTTTATAATCCTAACAGGTTACCAAACAAATTTTTCTCTAAACCTTTTAATAACAATCTCCATCAATCCATCAGATATACAAACTGTCGATACGCTCTTTTAAATATACACACCCTTACCGGGTTTATTGGGTCCAATGTTTCTTTGTACAATATTAATGTATTAATTACATTATTACGTATTAATATTTCAAATATACACCCTTAGAGGGTATTTATGTGATCCAAGAGCAATGTCATCATATTTACACCTATGCGCTTAAACTTACAGCAAGCTAAATTATCAGCAAGTTTGTTAATTTAACATTAACAGATTCCCATGCTCACAAACAAACATATCCAGCGAACCAGTTAAAATCTACACAAAGAAAATAAAACTGTAAAGTACAAAAGAGACCAACCCTTTTGCCATGCCTCCCCTGGGATCTTGGAATGTGGTCGATTTATTCTTATGATCGACAAAGTAGCGCACCCCATCAGCTGTGTACCTCATCTCCCATCCTTCAGGTAAAGGATCCTCAGCTACGTATCTGTTATACACACGGACAAAACCGGTGTAATCTTAATGTATATCTTTATTTCGACATCAAGATAGCACAAAATAATAATTACTATGATTAATTAATAATAAAATTACTAACAAAGTGAATAACAATTAATGTTTAATTAACTGACAATTAATCAGTAGAAAATTTAATCAATAAAAATCAATTAATTAACCAAATATTTGCCAACATTAACTTATAATCAAGTAAATCTGATAATAGAGAAAGGCATACTTCATTGTGCGAGGATCCTCCCACTGTGTTGTCCTACTCTCATGATTGACAAAGTAGACACGCCCACTATTATCTGTTCTCTTTTCTGAAAGAACAAAAAATTGTTCTTATTTGTAGCTTAAAGTGACACTGATGTCACTTTAAGCTACAAATAAGAACAATTTTTTGTGCTGATCAGCACACAAGAAGCTACACCACCCTACAGAGTCTACACCGCCCTACAAAGTCTACACCATCCTACAGAGTCTACACCGCCCTACAAAGTCTGCACCGCCCTACAAAGTCTGCACCATCCTACAGAGTCTACACCATCCTACAAAGTCTACACCATCCTACAGAGTCTACACCATCCTACAGAGTCTACACCATCCTACAGTCTACACCGCCCTACAAAGTCTACACTGCCCTACAAAGTCTACACCATCCTACAAAGTCTGCACCATCCTACAGAGTCTACACCATCCTACAGAGTCTACACCGCCCTACAAAGTCTATACCGCCCTACAAAGTCTACACCATCCTACAGAGTCTACACCATCCTACAAAGTCTACACTGCCCTACAAAGTCTACACCATCCTACAGAGTCTACACCATCCTACAAAGTCTACACCATCCCACAGAGTCTACACCAACCTATAAAGTCTACACCGCCCTACAAAGTCTACACCGCCCTACAAAGTCTCCACCGCCCTACAAAGTCTACACCATCCTACAGAGTCTACACCAACCTACAAAATCTACACCATCCTACAAAATGTACACTGCCCAACAAAATCCACACAGTCATACAGTCTACAATGTCCTACAAATCTTACAAAATCTACATCAAAAACCTACACCTTCCAACAAAACCACACCGCCTACACTCACACCTACCCCATCCAGTTGGCAGTGCACCCAATTCATCCGTCGGTGCGTTATTCTGAGGAAACAGGAATCTGTCCGCCAGTTGGTTCATCTGTCTGTTCTGTCTCCACTGCTGAAAGTGTTCCAAGTGGTTCATCATGTCAGCGTTTGGTCGTTGCCAGGTTGTGGTCCTCGTGTTGTGGTCAACGTAGTAAGGACGATTGCGCCCGTCAAAACGTCTCTCCCAACTGTATCGCAATAAAACGTAATAAAAAGCAATATTAATATAACACAATATAAAGGCAATGAAACACAATAGAACGCAATTAAATAAAATAAAAAATCTGATTAAATAACTGTACACTGAAATATGAATAAATCAGAGAAAGAAAGAGTAATAAAATAGACCCAGGTGGCAAGGGGGTGGGTCTCTCCCAAGTTGTGGTCTTTGTGTTATGATCCACGTAGTAAGGTCTGTTGTTTGCATCCAATCTCATCTCAACTCTACAATTTATTTCACTACTAGTCAATTATTTTAAATATACAATCTATTTACTATTAGTTAATTACTTAACTTATATCAATTATGCATTTTGTTAATAACCAATTAATTATTTAACTTATATCAAACACACATTTATTTATTAATAGTTAATTATTTATCATTGCGACTTTCAAAATAGTAAATAATAATACACTGTCAAAATATTAATTCTTACGCTTAAAATTTTGTAAATTAAATAGCCTTATCAATCCTATATTTAATTTATTAAAAGTTAATTAATTAATTAATGAGTTGAATGTTCACCCAGCAGGCAGTGGTTCCATGCTACCAGGCATGCCTGGTGTCGATGGTGTAGATGGTGATGCAGGCGATGGTGTAGCACCATTAACACCTAAATATACACCATACACTATTAGCACCAAAATAATACATGACACATCATTAGCATTATAAAAATACACAATATATTATTGGCACCACAATAATACATAATACATTATTAGCATCAAACAATATATACAATATATTATTAGAACCAGATAATGCATAACACAATATTAACACCAAATAATACACAAGATATTATTTTGTATAACAATATAACAACAATGCTAAGAGCTTTTAATAAAATACAACATCATCATACCTTAAATTAACGTATGCCAAAATATAAGTACTGTATACTATTTATTTCTTTTAAGAGTAAATAGTAAGATGTGTTAAAAAAAACTGTCATGGAACATATGAGCAATATAATTCTATAACAATATTATTGTCAAATATTAGTAGAATATAAAAGTAGAGTAATTAATATCTGACTGGGAGAGGCCCCTCCTGCTAGCCCATTAGATGTAACCGACTTCTGTCCTTTTTGTTTCGATGAACTCTTACTCCTAACTGCTGCACTGGGTACAACAGCAGCAGCTGCAGCAGCAGAGCCAGCTGTTTCGAGAGTGGGTAAAGAGTTTGTGCTACCGCGTGAAGTGACTGATGGACTAGCGGGGGTGTCATTCGTAACAGCTACTGAAAGGGGGCGGGAGGCAGGGGGGAGAGGGCGGAGTGCAGATGTCGGACCTTTACAAATATTATATATTGTCAAGGCCCATTAGAGAAATTGTTGGACTCTTATTAGGAAATTATTGTAATCATTTTATGCATGATGAATAATACTACACAGCATAGAAGGTTACGTTTATTAATGTAATAACTTAGTTATTTACAAGATCTAAGAAAAAAAATCAAATTTCCCCTCTATTAAAAATCAATGCCTTTATAACTGCTATGATGTGTTTAATACTTTGAAAAAGTGTAAAAGCTTGCAAATCAATCAATCAATCAATCAATAAAAGTTTGACGTCTGTATAACCGTCAAGGGACGATGTCGCAGACAATCAAATAACGTTAAGTTTAATGCTTATAAGTTATATTATCATAAAACTAGATGCTAATATAAAGATATATATTTTTCCGTTTTGTTCTTCATAGACAACAGCAATTAGATTCAAGTTATAAATGAAAGTTACAAAATATTAAATTTAAAAAAAATGCAGCAAGTAAGAAATCATCAACATCTTACCGTTAGTTGCGCCTTGAATTTTCTTGCGTTCGCTGTATTTATTCATATCAAAGTTAACCCCAGAGAGAATAAGATTAAGATCAGCAACCTTCTTATTCTGACCCTTAACATTGCTAGTTAGTTCTAGCTTATGAGTTAACGCTTCAACTACAAAATATGAAAAAACCTGGAGTTTAGTTCTTTGTTCTTTAATTTGTAACACATTATTGTGTTTGTAATACAATAATGTGTTATGAACGCGGCATTTAGAAAAAAAATAACAGACCAAGGAAAGGAAGATACAATCTGCGTAATAAAAAACTTAATTTTATTTTTAAATTTGACTTAAACTAACTGTATACTGTGTATATATTCATGCAGCTAGTTATCAGAATAGTTACATGGTTCTGAACCAAAAGGTTCTGGTTCCAAGTCCAAATTGACTCACAACACTACCAATAATGCGATTAATTTAAACACATTAGTGGATAATTCTTCAATATCATTCAAAATAATCATGTAGACATTTGCTGCAATTCTTTTATATATGGACTATTTATATATTTTATACATTGACTATTTACCAACGCAAAACACATGTAAGAATACTAACAGAATAATGTAACCAAAAGTTCGTGCTTACGTTTTCCGTTGTTTTTCTTAAGTATTGCGTGTAAATCAAGTTTGGCCTGACACAGCACAGAGTCAGCTCTTAACTGATGATAGTTACATAGCTTTAGTTCTAAATAACTATACGCTGTTATGACTCTACAAGAAAACAGTCACATTTCTCTACCTATAATAATAACAACTCAGTAAATGAGATGAGATTATAATTATCTACAGATGCTATTAATATTTTTTCATTTATTTAAAGTCATTTATTATTTATTCATTATTTATTCATTATTCATTATTTAAATCATTTATTTATTTATTTATTAAATTTTTTTATTTTTTATATTCGTTCTATTATGTTATAAACATAATAGAACGAATTAGGGCAATGGGCAATGACTTTAAGGGCAATGACTTTAAT
>JAQIXG010003392.1:0-14999 GCA_034700105.1 Oconnorella tubifera | reverse complement strand
TATATAATCTGTACATATGTATAGAATCTGTATAAATGGATAGAATCTGTACATATGTATAGAATCTGTATATATGTATAGAATCAGTACATATATACAGAATCTGTACATATGCATAGAATCTGTACATCAGTATAGAATCTATATACATGTATAGAATGTGTACATAAATATACATAGAATCTAAACAAATGTGTATAGTCTGTTCTTATACATAAATCATAGCGTATATAACAATTGAAGATTAAGTTTAAGTTCAAAACTGGATTACCATATAATAACAATATCTCAAACATCACCATCAATTTAAACGCCTCGCTAACGGGTGTAACGAGTTAGCGAAACAGCGATCTCACCTAGATTCGAATCCGGACCTATCGCATCCGAGTCCGGTACTCTAACCTTAACCAATTTATCGTAAGAACTAAATAAAAAAGAATATTAACTAAACAAATAAAAATATATCTTTTACAAATATATCTCAATCACTAACTTATCGTAACTTATTGATTTATGGTAATAAATAAGTAAAAAGGTCTGACCAGACTTGACCATAAGCGCCTGACCCTACTGGCGTGAGGGTCTGGAAATGGTTCGGTACCTCCCACTCGGTTTTGTTCAACTCAACGCGGTAAAAATTCTGACGGACTGATTTGGGATTTTTGCTTCGAGTGTCCGCCATATCGTTGCGATAAGTATTCGGTTTCCTAAAGTAGCTTAAATGAAAATAATTTATAAATATTTAAATTGCTTATAATAAATTAAATTTTAATTAAATTTTAATTGCATAATTTTGTTATTAATTCGGAGACTAAATTTGTAAAAGAATAAACTTATTAAATAAACTGAAAGTTAATAGTTTGAATAAGCATAGCAAATAAAAAGGTTGACAAATAATTAATAAAATTACTATTCAAAGAAAAACTGTAAATAGTGTATAAGAAAATGTATAAGGTTACAAAAGTTAAGTTTTAGCGTCTGGATTATCGCATTATACAAACAATGTCAAAGACGTAGCTGTCAATTTAAGGGTCGTACTAAAGGGTGAAGCGAGTTAGAAAAAGTCAGTTTTCCGGGATTCAAACCTCAACTGTTAGTGTTCGAGTCCAGTGCACTAACCACTTCTCCAAAAAGTCTGATAAATATATAATAATATTCTACAATTAACATAATTAATTTATAATTTGCAAAAAATACTATATATAGATTATATGTTGTGTGTATAATTGAGCATTTCGAAATCTATTTTTCAAGTTGTATAAAGCAGTAAATATATGACTAAATGTTAACTTTGCATATTTGCAAGCCTAACTAATGTCTCGACTTAGCATAATATTACGATATACAATAAATACGTATTTATGACTTATTCGCTTAATGTCACATCAGCACATAAACGTTATTCGTGATTATTTAATTAATGGACAAAATGATAAACGTCTTTTCAGTAATAGCCATTACGTGATTCCCCATTAAAAATGTTTGAATTGGTTTAGACCGAGACAATTGCACCTAAAGCTTCGACCAGGGTGACCAGATTCCCGTCGTACCGTCCCGGGGCCTTCACGGACGTGTGGTCACCCTAATTGAATGCAGTGATGTGGTCGCCCTAATTGAACAAATATTTTATATAAAAATGGGTACGTAAAGGTTATCGAGACCAGTTCCTTCTTCAGATCTCTCAATGCTAAATTATAAAATAAACAAATAAATAAATAAACAAAGAAATAAATAAACAAATAAATAAATAAACGCAAAATTATATAAAAATAAATAAAAATAAAAACATTACATAAAAAAGTGAAGTAGATTTTTTCGTCCTGTTTCCGGGTTGAGTAACCTGGTTTAGTTAGATGGGACCCAACAAAACGGCCCCGACAAATGGGCCCCGAATGTTTGTTATTAGGGTCGGGATTGAAGTTAGGATATGGGTTAGGTTTATGATCGAAGCAAGGGTTAGTGCGTTTTAGTTAAGTCTAAAGTTAGTAGGGTTAGGGTTATTGAATGTATTGACGGGGCCGTTTTGTCGGGTTAATGTTTTCGGGGACGTTTTGTCGGGTTTACTGTTTTCTGGGTTGCTTTGTCGGATTAATGTAGTTGGGGCCGTTTTGTGGGGTTAATGTATTTGGGACAGTTTTCTCGGGTTAATGCATTCAGGACCGTTTTATGGGGTTAATGCATTCAGGACCGTTTTATGGGGTTAATGCATTCAGGGCCGTTTTATGGGGTTAATGCATTCAGGACCGTTTTATGGGGTTAATGCATTCAGGGCCGTTTTGCGGGTTAATATTTTCGAGGTTGTTTCGTCAGGTTAGTGTATTCAGGGCCGTTTTGTCGTGGTACCTTTTATAACGATGATAATGATGACGATGATGATGACGATGATGATGACGATGACGATGATGATGATGATGATGACGACGACGACGACGACGACGACGACTACATCTATGATGATGATTTTGGTACAAAAAGAAATTAATGAAATGATCAAAACGGCAACTTAGGCATTCGACTCCAATCATTCTTTCGCGATCGACTCAGCCGTTCACTATTATAAAAAAGTTGACCAATGTTGCATAGTAGATTTTTTTATATGAAGCGAAATATTTTGCAGTAAATTAGCATAACAGTGAGCGTTCAGTGAAACAAAATTTGGAACAACTTGATGCTTGATATCCTTTTGCGTTGCAAATAACTTTAATTTAAGGTAATATGATTTGATTCTAGACATGTAAAGCTTTACTACTAATTAAATTAATATTAATTAACTCAATACTAATTCAATTAATATTAATTAATTCAATACTAATTCAATACTAATTCAATTAATATTAATTAATTCAATACTAATTAAATTAATCATACATTCTTTAACTTCAGTTACTGAATTACAATTAGTAAATCATTTTGGACACGAGAAGTGCAATTAATACTAAATATTACTTCTAGTTATTCTAAGTCTATTATTATAATAGTCTAACTTATCTTGTAATAAGTTAATTTAAGTTAACTAAAGTTACGGGTTAATAATAAAGCAAATGTAATAAAATGTATAAAAGTGTAAAGAATGACGAAAATGCATAAAAACAGAAAAAGCAAAAAATAGAGTGTTCAAGATGTCAGCTGAGAAAGTTTTTATTTTTCGCCTCATTTATGTTTTTGGATAATTAGGCAAGACGAGGGAATTATTTTAGAAAATTGTACGTCTAATTAACGTTAATACTGCGCATTTTTAGGTCGGGGATTTAAATCGAGGAATATTTTGAGTTATTTTCTTGAGGATTTAACATTTAGGTAATATAGATTTTTTTGTTTATTAAAAATTATAATTTCGGGGTTATTTCGGTTTTGTACCTTCGTTCATTTTTAATATTGAAATTAGTAAATATGCTTTTAAAATGTGCAGATTTGTTTTTTAGAGATGTTGAAGTGAATATTTTAAAGTATTATACTATTGATGCGTAAATTTTTTTACTTTTAAACATTTACTTTTAAACAAGTTTTTACAACGATTTTGCTACAAAACGATTTCAAGCGAAATTGAGTCTAAATAGGTGCAGACATATTTATAAGCATAAACCTAAACCCTAATTAGACTAACTATAACTAAACTATACTAAACTAATATACTAATTATACTAAACTATACTATACTAAACTATAACTAACTATAACTATAACTAAAAACTACTTAGACTCTAAACCCTAAACCCTAATTACATCTTAATCCTAACCCTAAACCATATTGTCTTAACCATAACCCTAATTATATTTATTTTCTGCCGATATATATGTAGTGAAATTGTTTTGCACAATGAATAATGACGTAGTGTTCTTAAAACGTATGTGCATTGTGTGATTTAACACAATTTTAAGAAATCTCTACCTATGTATAGAATCAGTACATATATGGATAGAATTTGTATATATGAATAGAATCTGAACATATGTATAAAATCTGTATAAATATGTAGAATGTGTATAGAATCTGCACATATGTATAGTTTATACATATGCGTAGAATCTGTACACATTTATAGAATCTATTCCTATATAAAATCTATATATATATATATATATATATATATGCATAGAATCTGCACATATGTGTTTTATGTATATGTATACAATCTGTGCACTTTTGTTGAATCTGTCCATATATATCAAATCTGTACATGTGTATGCTCTTTTTGTTTAGTCCTAAGATATGCCCAGCTTTTAATAGGCACGAAAAAGTGAATTTCTTTCCAAGAATCTTTATACTGGATATTGTTTCTGTAGGTCAATGTTATTTATTTTTGTTCTATTATAGCCACATAGATGTAGGATAATACATGAGTTTTGGCTGCAATCCAGATGCTATTTATGTTAGCCACAGCCTGATGATGTAGCCATATTAGAGGGCCTGTTAGTTACTACACCCCCCTCCCGAATCCAAGCGTAGTCGTATTAACCTAACATATTATGGGTAATATATTCGGGTTTGGGTGTTCTATTCATGGGTATGCTATGGGTAATCTTAGATATAACGGGAATAAGTTCCTGGTTAGGGTTAGGGTTGTGCTGTTAAACTAATATCTACTAATTTAATTTTATAAGGGTTTAATAATAATAAAATAATTATAATAGTTATAATAGTTTAAACAAGTATTGCAAATAGTAATTCGGTTGACAGAAGTTAAAAAATTAAAGTGTTTTGGGAAATTGTTCCAAAAGTTATCAACATTGCCTTTGTTGCATTTCCCGCTGCATCGCCAAAGCAAGGCATTGCTAATTTATAGTATATTTACTGTTTTATTATTTAATTCTAATAGTTATTGGTTTTGGGTTAGAATAATGGTTTAGACTATCAAAATCTTATTTTAACATAAATAAAAAGCCAGAAATATCCCTTTAGTGGTTTAATGGAAGTTTGGAATGCGCCTGGATTCGGGAGGGAGATGTAGAATTATAAAATGTAGATCAGAGCCAGCAGTATTAACTGCACAGCTGATCGTTTTATTAGCGAAAGAACATTTACAAAACAGGATTTATTACTTGAAATATTACTTTCAAAATATTGCTTTCATTGTTTGTCTCAAAACTGGGCCATCAATATATAGTAAAAGTTTTATATTTCAAACCTAGCTAGTGTACTTTGACTCGAGCTTATCATCAAATAAGTAAATGGTAATGATTTTGGTTTTTCGAATGAATTTCAGTTTTTAAATTTGTGGTTTTTGTATTGGTTTAGTAAACTCTAATGGTAAATACTAAGGGGAAAAAGAGGGTTGTATTTTCAGGGATAATTGCGCGCAATATCTCTATTTCATTTGTAACAATATTTGGGTTATGTTAATTCTACCGTCAGAGAATTCGTTAAAGATTAACAGATTTCAGTTTAATACCGATAGGCTTAAACTTTAAATGAACTGTATTTATGCTAGCATTAATATAAACATGAACACATAAAATTCATATTCAGAATGATAACTACACATGAGCTAAATGTAACAAAAACAACTGTATTTTCGAAATAAACTACTGCAAATATATGTAATCATAAATTGAATCAGTCATTGCATTCAATATAATATTACAATTTAAAATAAAACATCTAATTCTAAATTTGAACGAAATAAGCAACACGAAACATGAGCTAAATAATTAACGTATTTCAACCTGAGACTACTTAATATAATCAATAAAAGTGTACAGTAGATCACAATAACAGTTAATATTGCATTAAAAAACATGTTGCTTATAATTTCTACAAAGCTATTGATTTTTTACTACTAGTGTTATTTGCCCACTATATTATCAAGACCTTGAAACAATGCAGTCAAAATTTCTCTGTGAAATTTTGCTTTAAAAGTTGTTGGTATGAATATTCATCAGAGTAACCTTGGCTTAGAGTTAGAGCAAGTCTTTTGTGTTGAGTATCGGTCACAATTCTGTGAGGGTGAGGGGAAAGGGAGGGGAAGGGGAAGGGCGGAGCAGCTGCTCTGATAGGCTAGCGTGTGCAGACGTCTCGCAATAGGTTCATTCTAACTCGGGCCTCTGGGCTATGGTGATTTGTATACATAGACTTGTATTACTGAGACGCGTGTTGTGTCTGAGATTGCAAGTGGATTAAATGGGTGAAAATAAGTTGAAATTTAAGCATTTTCTTGTGATTTGTGGCAAGTTTGATGGTTATTATGTGACAGAGGTGACCCATTGTTTGTTATTAGGGTTAGGGTTAGTTTGGGTTATTGTCAGGTTAATGTATTTAAGGTAGATTTGTTGGGATACAATTTGGTTAACATCTTGGTGTTAGTTTTCTTTGCTTATAGTAGTATAACAATATATTGCTTTCAGTTTATTGCCAATATTGTATTCTGTATTAGCTGGACTCCAGTCTATATACTTCATATTACTTAGATTTAGTTCTATTACAAAAAGTATAGTACAATAATACAAAAAGTACAGTACTGTATACATACAGTATACTAATAAGTATGATAATACAATATGCTAATATAGTATGCTAATACAGTACACATGGTATTACATATCTTTTTATCTGACCACGCAAATATTCATTAGTCACTTTTCAATCTTTGCTTGAATACACTTCTGTTACAAG
Organism: Oconnorella tubifera; assembly: GCA_034700105.1. Taxonomy (NCBI): domain Eukaryota; kingdom Metazoa; phylum Annelida; class Clitellata; order Enchytraeida; family Enchytraeidae; genus Oconnorella; species Oconnorella tubifera. The sequence continues at coordinate 8,389 of JAQIXG010003392.1, read as the reverse complement.
CAGATTGTCTACTAAATGTTAAAAGTTGTAACACAAGATTAAATTGCATAGATTTTCCATTAAGATTCAAGTAAATAATAACATATTAATGACATGATTAATAATGTATGAAGTTCATAATGTCAACACTAAACAAGAGAAACAAGTTGTCAACACATTTACTCAGTACCCCGACAAAACAACCCCAAACATATTAACCTGACAAAAATGACCCCGTTAATTCATTCAATAACCCTAACACTAACTAACTCTAAACTTAACCCAAACCCTAGCACTAACCCTTGCTTCAATCCTAACCCGTATCCTAACTCCAACCCTAACCCTAGGAATTAACGGTTGAGGTCCATTTGTCGGGGCCGTTTTAATGGGTCAACACATTTACACTGTATTCATTTATATGCTAAATTTGAGGATTATCAAACCAGATGCTCCTGAAATTTAGTTTGATCAAATACCAGTTTGATTAGTAAATGGGACAGTTTTAGGGTTTGGTCACAGATTTTAAAATGATGAGTTAGATTTATATTGTTGGTATTTAAGGAACAGTTGGTAGTTTAAAAGAGTATATTATAATAGCATGACTGTAAAAACAGCCACAACTATTAGGGTTATGGTTTAGGTTAGGATTCGGGTTAGGGTTAGTATTGAAGTTATGGTTAGTTAGGGTTATTTAATGAATTGACGGCGGCGTTTTGTCGGGTTAATGTGTTTGGGGTTGTTTTGTTGGGGTACCATATTATAGTATTTAATAGTACTGTTTCTTCTTTGGGCATTTTGTTCATTACCTTACTTTAGGGTATTGTATTTTTTTTAATCCTAACACAGTCGTCATATTAAATATAATATATTATACTATTATAAAATTTACTAGCATGGATCAATTAAAGCTAATGCAAAAAATTTGCGCAAAATCAATATATTAAAATTTCTCCTGATATATAATTTATTCGTATGCTTTTTGTTTAGTTTTACAAAGTTTACAATATGACCAGTTGTATTAGGCTTATCAGATTTATAACGCAACTTTGCTTCTATTTAAAACTCTCAAATTCAACTATACGGATCTCGTAATGGATGTATATATACTTTATTTGGATTAATTTATTTACTAAAACTTTGCGCGTTATAATATCAACGCAAGCCGATGTCGAAATCAAAGCAACAGCCGAGACAACCATTGTCCGTGCAACAAAATGGTGTCGGTTCTCTATCAGAGCGACACGATGTATGCAACAACGCGACATCGACTCTTACAACGATATCATCCAGTGTCGTAACAACAAGCGCGATTGGATGCGAAAATACCAAGCTTTCCGATTCATCGATTCCCGTAATCACCGATCAATCGTTGATGTCGTTAGAGAGCACTGGCGCATTTAAAGTACCCGGGTCAAAGCGCGTCGTGGTAAAACGAAGCATAAGCAGTAGCCCGAAGTTGAAGAATGACACGGAATCGAAATCCGGGACTCCATCGCCTAAGACGTCGGTAGTCGCGAATCTTTTCGGTGTTGTAGGAGGCAGGAGGTTGTGTAGCCTGACGCAGGGTGGTAGGATAGATGTCGTAGAGGAACGTCGTGGAAGTAGGGGATCTAAAATTCGGCCGCATTCAATCGCTAGCGAATTGGAAGCGGGTTTTGTTTTGTCTCAGTCTACGGAGGCGATTAATCGTCGTTCCAGCGCGGCGGCGAAGTTGATAACGAGCGATGCAGTTGACACGACATCGGTTGGATCTAACGGGATGGATTTAACGTCATTGCATCATGATGGCGCGTATATGAAGTCGCAGAAGAAAGCGTTGGGTGTCGCGTTTAGTAATCCGGTGATAGGTAGTGAGATCAGTGTTGCGCCAAATAATGGTGTCATTGTAAAATCTGATGGTGTCGCATTGATGGAAGATTCTGTGATATCCAGTGAATATATCGCGTCACGCGGTATAGTTTCTTCTGGAAAAATATCCGGTCAATTCAGCGAGACAGCAAATGAAAGAATAGCGACATCGAGTCACAGTGTTGCTGTGACAAGTCCGAACGTAACATCTACATCGAATAGCGCGTCGTTAAATCAGACTGTACCATCGAATTTAGATAAATCGTTATCAAAGTCGACTGTTTTATCAGAACAAATTGCGACATTGCCCGGACATAAAGTCGCGCCACCAGTTAAATTGTTAGATGCTGTCGCTCCAGGTACGAATCCAGTAACATTGCCAGGTGTGAATCTAGAAACGCGTGGACAATCCGATATCGAGTCTACAATGCCGCCACCTTCCGTAAGAATCTGCACTACGACATCAGGTCGTAAAATCACAGTGACGCGCCCGTGTTTCGTTATTAAAACTTCGGATCAACGAGATTCTGATATCGTCGTATCGAGTCAAAGTATCAGCGCGATAGCAAAAGATTCTGTCGATAGCGTTTCTGTCATCCCGCGTAAAGACCATCCTTGTAGACCCAGTGTCGCATCCGAGCTCGACACCGAAGTGGTCCATCGTCGCGAAGTTATGAAACGCGATAAGAAACAAGTTCGTATCGACGATAAAGCGAGCGAGATCCGCGCGACATCGACATCCCCCGTCGAATTAGAAGACGATTCCGTTTTGATATCACGCGATATTTCAGATTCTCATATTGGTTCGGAATCGCTTCGCGAGCGCAAGCTATCGCGCACGATCGAAGTGACGCCGGTGAATAAAGACGGGGGATTTAGTGACGACGATACGGATTCCGACACGGAGCAACGACACCGGGATTTTGAGGAGAGGGGAGCGGAGGGGGTGAGAGCGAGGGAGAAGGCTGAGGAAGCGGAGGAGACGGTGATAGCGACGTCTCCTGGGGGGAGGTTTTTGAAGTTTGATTTGAGTATAGGGAGGGGGTCGTTTAAGGCGGTCTTTAAGGGGTTGGATACGGAGACAGGAGTGCATGTTGCTTGGTGCGAATTACAGGTAGGGGGGGGTAGATTTTTGGGGAGGGGGGTAGATTTTTTTTTTAGGTTTAATTAGTACTTTTGAGAATAGGTGAATTATCAAATTTGATTAAGATTTGAAACATTTGATAACATTTTTGAATAGTATTAATATTATACTAGTTAGTAGTAGCATTATACTATAGAAATAATTAATGCTATCGATAGCATTAATTACTATTATTATTAAAAGTAAAGTAACATTAGACAATAGTGATGTTCAATTACAATTGTCTTTTACGATTCATCATTATTACTATTACTAATTATTAATTACTATTACTAATTAATTACAGTAGTAGATAACAGTATATAGATAGTAATTGAGTGTAGTCACTACTAATAATAGTAAACAATAGTAATCGTAATAGCAATATTAGCAATAATATTAACAGTAGAGAAATATTAGTAATGCAGTTTAAAAAAGCAGAATATTAGTTTAAATTGTAATTGAAAATTAATTCGTTTAAATAAATTAGACGATTCTTGAATTTTAATATCGTATTTTAAGTGTAATTGTTTTAAAGTCCTGATATTGAATTAAATCCAGATTTCAAAGCTATGTACATTGGTTATAACTTTTGGTAATTAAATAGAAAATCTAATTAGTCGATTAATTAGGTTTATTAAATGGATTATAAGTCTATTGTGTATGTAGATTTTATTGTCGATTTTGCCTGGCTATTATTATGACACAAATCTTAATTTTGAGAAAATCCAGTTAGAATTGCTGACTTTAGATTGTGATCCTTTTTTATCAGTGAATCTTAATGGGTGCAGATACTTGATATGAATTGAAGTGTACAGAATTGAAGTGTACAAAATTGAAGTGTACAGAATTGAAGTGTGCACTGTGCACCTCATACTAAAGTGATTGATAGATTTCTAACATGCTGATAGACCTTTTTTGATTGACTTATTCAATTTACTATCTTGATATGATATTTAGAATATGTGTGTTGAGATCAAATACTGTCTTTTAAATAGATTTAGTTTATCAGCGAGCGAGGGAGGGAGGGAGGGAGGAGAGAAGAGGAGAGGAGAGAAATTGTTATGATTGATTGACTAGATTGATCTGTGTCTGTTTTTACAGTATTTCTTTATTTATATGTAATGGTACCCCGACAAAACGGCCCCGAATATATTAACTCAACAAAACAGCCCCGAATACATTAACGCAACAAAACGGCTCCGAATACATTAACCCAACAAAACTGCTCCGAATACATTAACCCAACAAAACGGCCCTGAATACATTAACCCAACAATAGAATTTAATGAACCATTCAATTCTATTGATCTTGGCAATTTATTTAATAACCCTAACCCTAATTAACTCTAAACTTAACCCTTATCGAAACTCTAACCCAAACTTTGATTCTAACACTAACCCGAAACTCTAATCCAAATTCAGATCCTAATCCTAGCCCGAATTCTAACCCTAGCCTTAATCCTGAGAATTAATAGTCCAGGCCCAATTGACGGGTCAAGTATTCAAAGTACAGATTACTTTGCTCAATATTGAGATGAATGCAACACTTAGGTAATTACTTCCAGTTTTATTCTATGTGGTACCCCGACAAAAAGGCCCCGAATACATTAATTCGACAATAGGGCCTCGAATACATTAGCCCAACAAAACGACCCAGAATACATTAATTCGACAATACATTTGATAACCTTAACCCTAACTAAACCTAAACTTAGCTCTAACCCTAGAACTAACCCTAACTTCAATACTAACCTTAACCCATATCCTAATCCCAAGCCTAACCGTAAAAATTAATAGTCGGGCCGATTTAAAGGGTCACAATTTTATGTGTATTTATTTTATCTAAGAAAAAAAGGTAGTCGGTAAATCTAATCTAGTTGGAAGTTGTCTAACTGCTTTGTTCTGGTTATAAAATCCAGTGGCTTGTTGTAGATTATATAGAGTCAGTGGCTTGTCAAGGCTGTGGGCTTTTTATGTGATGATAAACTGTGATGAAAGTTGTAAATGGATATTATATATATCCTTTAATAGAAGGATATAATAGTATAATATTATATTCATTAATAAAAGGTTGTACATAGGATATAACATAGATAGATTTTGTCATTTTATTGCTTTTTGTGCTGATGTGACTTAAAGCAACAAGATGATAAACAAAATGCTGAATTAACGGCATTTTTTAATTGCTAATTAATAAAATGCTAAATTAAAAAGCTTCAAGAAAGTCTTGAAGCTAAAAAACATGTTAATAATGATTTGTAGAAAGAAATCGTTGCATGTTAATATTGATTACAAATTGTATTGTTTGGCTTGCGTCCGCTATTATTTAAATTGGTTATTGATCTGTATCATTGATTGATATCAATTATTGATGCAGGCTATGCTCATGATGTAAGTTCACACAGTGTAAAACCATTGTGTGATTTGATTAATAAAAATATTTTCATTCAAAACCAGGCACTTCTTCACCTTAGTAGTCTCATTTGTTAATTTTTGCTGTAATTAAAACGCTATTTTAAATTAATCGGTTGTAATGTTAATGTTTGACAAAAAAATTTATTTGATCTGTTGTCAATTTTTTTGTAAAAGTTATAAATGAAAAGAAAAATGATCAAATTTTATGGAAGAAATAAATTAAAATCAAAAAACTTTGTTGAGTTATATCAGCAGAGAATTAATGACGAGGTGTGCTGAAAATGAGCAACTATTGAATGCTTGATTCTTTTTATACATTGTAGTAAATTATTCAGCTCTGATTAATAGCAAATGTTAACACTAAATGCTAGATGGCTTTTTCAACTGAATGATCTGAGTCTATACAGTTAGTTAATCTTTGCTATATTTGTGTACAGTTGTTCTATGAATGAAGCAGGCAACAAAAAATATGCAAATAAGCAATGCCTTTTAATAACATTTATAATTTTGTTAACTTCATAACTTTTTATAAGTGATAACAGAACCCAAATGCATGCGAGAATCTATTCGGTTTCTATTCAAAGTTGTAATGGAAATAGTAATGTAATTCATTCTATTATCAGATTAGATAAGCTGACTTAATTAGTCAATTAGATCAGCTCTCTGTTAATTACTTGTTTTATATTGTTAACAAAATGTCAATGTGTATGCAAAAGCCATTATGCTTATAAATATATCATATAACTGATAGAATTAGGATATCATCAGTTGATTAAACTATACACTTAAATGATATCATCTAACTTTTATTCACTTTCTAATATAGGCTGTAAAATAATTTTTAATACAAATGAGATTGAATATAAAAATTGTTATATATATTCGTAGTAGCAATTAATTATATATAGATCAGAAATTAATTCAATCTTACCCCCCCCCCCTCCACTTTATTGGAAAAGAAATTATATACTGCTGGATGTTTAAGAGTGAAATGTTCACTCATCGCTTATACAAGCCCAATTCACTCATCACTTGTACATGCCCAGTTCACTCATCACTTGTACAAGCACAGTTCACTCATCACTTATACAAGCCCAGTTTACTTATGATTTGTACAAGCCCAGTTCACTCATCACTTGTACAAGCCCAGTTCACTTATCACTTGTACAAGCACAGTTGACATTAAGTAACACTAAATGATTTTGTTTATTTGGTTTTTAAGATAAATTTGATTAATGAAAAATTGACAACAAGTACTTGGTAATTGAGCTTTGTTGCGTTTATTTTAATTATTATAGTAGTATAATATAATTATTACAAAAATTCCTGTATCATTAAATATATGCAATGCATGTATTGAGACTAATTGTAAAATATTTTTGCTTGTTTGTTTGGTATTCAATCGAGTCGCTGAACTAATTTGATTTAACAAAAGCATTTGCAAGTTAATGGCATTAGCTATAGTTTTTTCTCGATGGATTAGATACTTTTGATTGGATGAGCTAATATGAGCTTATTTCTGATTGGTTTGAAAATATAAATAGATCAGTGCAAGTGTCCGCAGAAACAATTTATGTGATCGATAGCTTCGCCTAGTGACTGAAAGATAGCAATGTCTGCGATGCGCTTATTTTTATTTCTACACTTCCCTCACTAATACCTTATATCCTGAAAGATCAATTTTTTAACCTTATTTCAAAAAAAATTTATTTACAAAAAATAAAATCAGGTTTGAGTTAGCATTCGGTTTAGTTTTAGGATTGAAGTGAAGGTTAGTTCTAGGGTTAGGGTTAAGTTTAGGATTAGTTAGGGTTATCTAATAAATTAAACGGACCTATTTGTTACAACTTTTGTATTTGGAGCCGTTTTGTCTGGGTACCCAATTTTGTTTTATCGATTTGATTTTATCTAATGGATGGAACTCTAGATTCGTGCGGGGTGTGTAGTGTTTATTAGACGTTGCATGATATAGGACCAATCGATAGCCTTGTAGTCCGTGTGTAGACGGGTTCTGTCTGCTTATGTCATCCTGATTTCAGGTCGATAATGTGCCATTAATAAGATCTATTGAGAAGGATCGAAGACGATCTGTGAAGGATAGAGAAATCTAATTACAGCAGGGATATATTTGAAATGGGTTCTAGGACGATTCGTCAAAGGACGATTCGTCAACAGACTGTTCGTCAAGAATTATTTTTATTACGGATGATTCTTATTACTCCTAGCCCTAACCTTACCTTAACTCTAACTTTAACCCTAACCATAAACCTCACCCTAAACGTAACCCTAAACCTAACGAAAATCTTGACGAATAGTCCATTGACGATGAGTCCTTTGACGAAACGTTCGCATACCATTTGGAATGGGTACTGGGATAATTTGACAATAGATTTTTGGTCTAGCATACTGCTTCTAGAGACATTTGGTCTACATACATTTGGTCTACACTACTGACATTTGGTCTACCAGCATTAGGTCTACTGACATTTGGACTACCAACATTTGGTCTACCCACATTTGGTCTACCGACATTGGGTCTACCAACATTTGGTCTACCGACATTGGTCTACCGACATTGGTCCACCAACATTTGGTCTACCAACATTTGGTCTACCGATATTTGGTCTACAGACATTTGGCCTACGGACATTTGGTCTACCAACATTTGGTCTACTGACATTTGGTCTACCAGCATTTGGTCTACCACAACCATAACCATAATCTTATTTAATAACTATAACCCTAATAAATACTAAATTTATTCCTAATTCTAGCCCTAATTCCAGTCCAATTGAACGTTATATACTGTTACAATTATCATTGTTTGAGTGAAATTTTGTGTACTATCTAATTTAGGATCACAAATTTATGTCTGGTAAGATGGGAAGTTATAAGCCTCAGGATATACATGATAGATTCATTTGAATCAAGCACACAACTAAAGATATTATTTAATAAAATTAAAACATTTTAAATGACCACTGGACATGACTGAGGCTTGAGAATAATTCTCATAACTGA
>JAQIXG010003391.1:0-14999 GCA_034700105.1 Oconnorella tubifera | reverse complement strand
TATACATACATATATATATAGATTTTGGTCTCGCATCTAGCCGAGGGCTAGCTCGAGGGCTAGGAGCAATTTTTATTTGTTGAATCAGTCCGAGGGCTAGCTCGAGGGCTAGGAGCAATTTTTATTTGTTGAATCAGTATCATTGCACTATAAAGATTTAATGTGATACTATAAAGATATCATTGCACTGATTGCACGTTGTAAAGATAATAATAAAGATATAATGTGAATTACTTTATATTTTGTTTAATGTATAAAAATGTGTATGCATAAACGTATGTGTGTGTATATGCATATACGTATGTACGCATATATGTACATGCATGTATATATGTACATGTACGATTTTACAGACGTATATGCATACATATGTATATATTATATATATATATATACGTATGTAAATACATACATTAGTAAGTATTTACTTATTAATATATATGTATAGTTATACAATAGTGTATAGTTACATACATACATACATACGTATGCATAGCTATACACATGTTATGTATGAATGTATGTATGTGTGAATATATAGTTACATACATACATACGTACACACAGATGTGTTTTGAAACACATCTGTGTGTACGTATGTATGAAGGACCCCGAAGTTCTCCTGGCAAAGAATCCATGACTCTAAAAGTCTCGTGACTTTACCCGGGGTGTATCAGAGGTAGAACCCTTGGTAGTCTCAAACTTTAAGAGTCGCGGTTTCTCTCCGGGGAGGATCCCAGGAAAAAACCAATGTGCAATGTGTTTTACATATTATGACTTTTTATCTCACCGTCGTCACAGATAGAGGCTTCGAGTCAACTCTCTTACTTGGGATCCCGCGTACTAGGGATGTCGCCCACTGAGGATCTTGCCTACTGGGGATCCCGCCTACTGGGAATCTAGCCTGCTGGAAATCTTATCCACTGGGAAACTTGCCTACACTGTTTATTTATATTATAAGTAAGCGATGAAATTTAGAGTAGAGGTTCTATTAAAAATAACTAGTTTAATGATTAGATTATTGTTTTAATTATAACTTTAAGAATGAGAAAGTAGTCAAAGGAGTGGAAGATGAGTGCCAAAAAAATTACAATTTTTATAAGGTTTACTTACATATTCTTAATTGTTATATTTTTCTAATTTTATAACTAAATTTTTAACCTAGAAATTTCACTGTAAATTTTTCAAAGTAATTGCTTTTAAAAAGAATTCTTCGAACAAAATCTTATTCAAGAAACAAAATTTTATTTTATTTCGAAATTCTTGTAATAGATATAGCACTCGAGATTCCTAGTAGGCGAGATTCCTAGTAGGCGAGATTCCTAGCAGTCAAGATTCTGAGCAGGCAAGATTCCTGTTGGCGATTTCCTGAGTAGGCGAGTTGACTTGAAAGGTTAGCATCCCTAACCTATTACCAAAAGGACAAGGTTAGTAATGATTTATGAGGGATATTTGAGCTTTTATCACAATATACAGGACATTTTTGAATGTTCTGTTTAAATTTTCATCACACAGACAGTTTTTTTAAAGACCATGTGCATCATTTTGAAATCATACAAGTACAAAAGCAGATATTAAAGAGTTTTACTGGTAATCAAATTACCAGTAGAACTAAATTTTTACCGGTAGAACTATCGTTTTACTGGAATGCTATCGAAATTATAACCAACGTAATACAAGTGGTATATTAGTTTATTATAACAGAAATTTATAACAGTATCAAACTTATACATCACATAAATATAATGATGTTTACAAACAAAGTCTAACAATCATTGATTACTACAGTTGTCTGTAGCCATTACCAATAAAACAGCAACAATTATTATTATTGTTTAACTAAATTATACAACATAAATCTATTATACTATTACAGAATTGTATACAATATACATCGATTACTAATGATAAAATCTGAATCAATTAATAATATTGCACATCTAAAATTAATGATGACATAATTTGCAACAAAAGATATGAACACATTTTTTATATAAATCTCACAATATGTAAATGTTGATAAATCGTCAAAAGCTTTAATTTAACTAAAACACTGGAATGAATAAATGAAATATTTCATAATAACATTTAAACATGAGTGTTATTAAAGAGTCTAAAATGCTTTTAAAGAGACATGTCATTTGTAATAAATGTTCAACAAACCACTATAATGAAAAATTATATAACAAATATTTTGACATTCTGTGAACATTTAATTTCTTGCAAAAGTCATGAATTTTGAGAATTTACATAAATTCCAAATTTGTGGATTCATTTTTTAAGCACACATGATTCTTTCATAAGAATAATAGCTTTTATGCCATGATCATTCAAAATATGTACTAGATAATGCTTCTGAAAATATTTTCTATTGCATTTAGTTAAAATCATGCACTCCTAGGTACTCTTATTTCGGTCAATATCAACCAGTTATGTCATTGATGTAAAATATCGTTATACAATATTTTTGACATCGTGAAATGACATAGAGAAAAGTCAAGGGGGAGTAGTATGTTAGATGACAAAAAAGTTAAAAACAGATTGCCCACAACCTATGTTAGAGTATCTAAGAGACTGACGGGCGATATAGCAATGCAAAAGACAAACGTTCTCAGTATTTAATTTTTAAATTAAAAAATAAAAAACTTGCGTACAGACGTTCTAAGCGATATATATTTGTGTTAAAATGAGAAAAAATAGAATATAAACTCTTGCTGAAATGTTACAATCAGAGCTGTCGAGATAAAATCCGGACTGTGGTAGAAACACTAAATTTACGACCGATCATAATTTATTTTCAGTCTCCTGTGACAACAAGAGACTGAAAAAATGACTATAAGACCTGATGATCCTGTCTCAAAGTCGAATACTTAAATTAGTCAGAGTCTTAAAAAGTCAGCTCTCTGAATTGATTAATTTCATTTCTACAAATTTGTAATTTTCATGTCTGTCAAACATTTAAGAACATCTCAACACATTCTGACATCTGACAGTGGGTCATGTGCAGTTTTTCCTTGACCACCGGGCCTTATATCTAGAGCGGGACCCCAAGTAGTTTTGTTTCTACTGTTCCCTTTACACGACGGCCCTGGACATAATATGCAACCTTGTAAAATGAAGAAGCGATGTTTTAAATTTTAAACACTTACAGAATTAAACATTTTATTATTACTTTTTTTTGTTATCTTTTTGTTGCACTGACCAAAATTAATATTTAACATAACATTTATAAAATAATAAGAAATTTTCTGAGGGATATAAGAAATAATTGTTATGGACAACAAGTGAAAGATTTTAGTTGTGGGTAGGGGATGATGGAAGCTTCAATATAATACAAGATTATTTATTTTTCTATACTTGTTACTGATATTTTCTATTTTCAGTGGCTTCTATTAAACATCATCATATTAACATTACAATTAGACAATCATCTAAATTATATTATGTAGAAATTTACCGGTACATCTAAAGTATATTAATATTGTACATAAGATCAGTGAACAATGCCATATATTGGTTATTATTTTTCTACTGTATCTAGTAGTCTTAATGGTAGTTAAAAGTTATATATAGTAGGATTGCATCATAGTAGTGATATTAATAAGAACAAGATTCACTAGGCCAAGACTAAAGACTCGGGTTGCAAGGCCAATTGACTTGAGCTACATGTTTAAGGCCAAGAACTTTACAAAACTGTCCAAGGTAGAGGATTTAAAATGTAGATAAATAATTTACAAGTAATACACGTTTTGTGAGATTTATGATGAATAAACTAATTCACAATCAATACATTTCAGAAAAATATCTTTTGTGAGAATTCAGACATTAACAATGTTTAACAATGAAAAATAAAAATTAACATAATTACATAATTTTTTGGAATGTTGTGTTATTGAATCAAAATGACAAAGAAATAATAAAAAATATAAATGAACAAAATAATAAAATTTTTATGTTGTATACATAAAAATGTTTCTATGTTGTATACATGTATGACTTTTATTACATTAATAAACTCGTACGTATGTGGAATGGATATAAATCTGACATAAACATAGAAAGATATGCATCCATTGTATGAATGCAATGTAAATTGATATATAATAAGTCAATTACTATTTTCTAGAACAAATCTATAATAATCTAAAACAATAGTCTACGAAGATGATGAAGTCAAAGCTTTAATTTGGCCACATCTTATTAAAGACTTCCATAAATGAGTCGTAGATCATGAATGTAATACCCACATCCAAACAAACCTGAAGAACAAACAAGTATCAGCACAATAAGCTTAAGTAAAGGGTTTTATATTACAATGACAATACGATGATAATCAATGTTAGACAGCATGAGAAAACAACATGCCATATATGACATAACATAACATAAATTAAATAACACCATTTCTTTACCATAAGGGAAGTTAAATTACTTCAAATTTTACAACAACCACAGTGGCAAGATTTATTTTCTTTTTAATATTGTTGATGGGCCATAATAGCACAATAATGACAGTGCTCGGCTGAAATCACATGGAAAAAGGGCACGAGGAAAAAATGGCACAGTTTATGTATGCTTAAATACCAAATGGCTAAGTGCACAAAAAAATAAAATTCTAAAGGATGAATGCATTGTTGGAAAAATTAACAAAGAGAGATGATGTGATACGACAGATTGACAATATATAAATAACATTCAATGTATTGCAGAGTCATGTCCATAGGTAGTTTAGGGATGCACCCGAGTACATATCAAAGAATCCTGATGCAATGTCTAAACAATCAATATCTGCATTCAACCAATAAAATGTGAGCCTATAACTATGATATCAGTTTTAAAAATCAGTTTATCAGTTCAGTTGTGTTAGAAAATAGATATATCCATGAAAATAATATAGTCACAAGAAGAAAGCGTCATTTATTAGAAATTATTTATGAAAAATGTAGGAAAATAAATAAATATGATGTTACAAAAAGAAAAGAAAAAGCATAATACTTAAGAAATTATTCAATAACTAAGAGAGCATCTGATCTGGTAACGAAGGCAGTGTCCAATAAGCAAGAAACTGATTCATAACTAAGGAATTGCAAACCATATTGTAACAAATATTACAAATTATAATGGTACGTAAGAGACTGTACAGCAAGTGACTCACTAAGCAAATATTTGACAACTAAGGACATAGTTGATAACTGAAGAAGTGTTTGGTAATTATCTACATGCCTGTTAACTGAAGAAGCATCTGATTAGTTACCTACAGATTTGTTGATAATGAATATTCTTGTTGATAAGGAGATGTTTGATAACATGCAAAGTTTCTGTTACTAAGAAAGTATCCAGTAATTATGAAAGTGTCTGTTAAGGACATGCATAGTAACTAAGAAAATGTCCTGTTGCTAAAGAACAGCCAGCTCACTCACTCGCTGCATCGCATAGCCTTGTAAGCGAACCGTCTGTCCACTTTCCTTTACTTTAGAATCCACACAGTACCCACAGAAATTCAAGCATTTTTCTATTTGACTCAGACATGTAGAGCATGGAAGACCCCTAGGCCTTTTACATCCAGATGGAAAGTGGCAATTTATAGAAAAGTCAATTGAGAGTGTAATGATTTGAGAAAGTTTGCTTTCTATCAAATGTCAATACAAACAATATTTTCCAAAAAATAAAAGCTTAAGCATTGAATGAGACTTTGAGATTTGTACAATGAGATGCATCAGTGTTCATAACTTTGTCGAATCAGTGAATTGCAAGGATTTTCCGCTGGAATTGCATCTGAAAAGCCTGAAGCTTCACCATGTCAGACCGTAACATGGTCAAAAATCTTGCACGCTTACAATAGCCCACTAACCACTAGCTATGAATATACTTGTAGCCTGGTCTTTAGTGAGAGATGTGACTAATGCCATATGTATAAGAGCCTCTTCATACTGTGAGATGATAATTCTACACGCCACGCCAGCTCCATGAACTTATATATAAACAAGCCTACTAAAAAAATGCATGGAAAATAATAAAGCATGCGATGATTAAATACCTATCTGATAACTAAGGCAGTTTTTAGTAAATGCGAAAGTTATCATTAACCATAGCCATGTCCGGTAACTGGAAAGTGTCTGATAACAAAAAAGATATCTTGTAACTGTTACAGTACTGTTACAATGTAACAGTACGGTAGTAAATCAGTACGTTTCTAGCAACTAAGAAAGTGTCCGGTAACTAGGAGAGCATCCATTAAGGATGTCCCCCAATATAATTTTTTTTACCCCACCCATCCCCATATCCCCCAAACTATTTTGCAGAACCTCGTCTATCACTAAAAACTTATTTTTCTTTATAGTATTTGACAGCCCTCAATATATGTAATCTGACAGTCGATGAGCTGAGCTGTTAGAATAATTATAATCTGTTGAAATTTTATTTTAAAAAAAGAAGTTATAACCAAATTTTGCATAAACAAGATTTTTGTTTCTTTCATGTCTCATCATATAAGAACTGACAATAAGCAATATTACCAAGAACAAATAAACAAAGACTTACGCGACTAAGACGCGGAATTGTTCCTTTATAAAATCTGTCAATAACAAAACGTTATATTAAAGATATTTTTAAATGAGCAGTAAATAATGTATAATAAAACAAAACAAAATGCAGCAGAGCAGCGATGATGACTTGCAATTTTTCAGTTTGATGGACCGGACTGAAAGTCTATTATTGGAAATTATTTCATGAATATTTTCCACTCCAGTAGAGAACTATTTACAAATGATTTTTTATTTTTGCAAACTTCTTTTTTATCACCTTAAATATGTATTAACATTTATTTAAACGCACGGATAGCCAAATCTATGATTCTAATACAATTTAATACATTCTCTCTCCACTAACTTTCTAAAGATAACAACTTAAACTTATAACAGATATCTATGTTAATCAGTCACATTATTTATTGTAAAATAGCCTAGCAAATTGTAAAATGAAATACTCTCGTATTTCATTTTGCAATTTAATAATCGCTCAAATTGCTAAATGCAATTTGAGAGATTATTATGAATGTACTAGAATATTATTACAATCCATTGATTTTATCTCAGTACATGCTCAATTTAAATAGTAAGAATACTTATGGGTCTCGCGATGCAAATACACCATCGAGTGTATACGGCATTGAGAATATGATTGAACATTGGTATGGGCGCACCGTAGACGCCCTGCGAGAGGCGAAGCGGAGACATATACCCCGAACTAAAGTAAACTCGCTAAAATTCTGGTGAGACGCTGAGTTGGATGAATTGAAGCATATACTTGGGTCGAAGCGGGGAAACCAAGATACGGTCATATTTTTAATATTCGTAATAGAGATAAATTTTCTTATAGAGCGGTAATAGCACAATATAATGAAAAATTGTCCATATCTGAAAACCTGCAGGATTTATTATTAAACAAGCGATATAATTCTTTCTGGAAAACTTGGAAAACTAAAGCTACTAAACCTACTAAGTGTTGTGTTAATGGATGTTTCAATGACGCTAGTGTTAATAAAAAATGTATGACTTAGGATACTTTAAAAATTCATGTGCTGTAAATTCTCCCCAACATAACATAGTTATGCAGAAAGCCTTTAATGATAAATTACAAACGTATTCAAAAGTACTAGAAAGAAAGGCTATTTTTAATGCTAAAGTTATTACACCAATTAATGCAGAGTTAGTTAGAAATTGTATACAAAAGTTGAATATGGGTAAAGCTCCCTGGAGTGATAAACTGTTAGCTGAGTATGTTCTGCTTTCTCATCTGATTTTGTCTGTTATTCTGTCAAAACTATTTAAATTAATTTTGAGCAGTGACCATGTTCCATCTTCCTTTGGTCAAGGAATTATGATTCCTATTCCTAAAGATTCTAACACTAGGGTCTATATAGGGGTATAACTATTAGTTCCATAATCTCAAATATTTTTGAACATTGCCTTGCGCTGCTTTATAAGGATTACTTGAACTCATCAATTAGACAATTTGGTTTTAAAAAGGAAACCGGATGCTCACAAGCAATTATTGCAGTACGCAAGATTATTGATTATTATGTAGATAATAATTCTACGGTTAATATGTGTTGCTTAGATATCTCAAAGGCGTTTGATCGGTGTCCGGTTGATACGTCCCCGGACGTTTCATCCCCGGATTCGTCTCGCGGACGATTCGTCTGAAAAAAATACCATGCCACTTTTTTAAACAGCCTCACAAAACAGCAACAAAACAGTGTTTTGTTGCTTCATTCTATATTTCTTTATCTTTGAAATATGTTTTTATTTTAAATTAATTTTTTTAAAGTAATTTTTTAAAGATTTTCTGTAATTTATTTTGAGTGTTTTGTTATTTATTTTCTTCATTTATCTTCCTTCCTGTTATTACTTAGTTGTATTTTGTAGTCGTGTGACTATCATGGGTCTACGTACAATGAACATATTGTAGTCCTTTCCTTTTGTAAACACTGCTTTTTATTACAAATTTGTACAAACTATAATTATTTAACTCATTAAACTCATAATTTGAACTATAACATATAACTCATTTTCTTCATAATTTGAGATGAAATAACATTACTTCATCTGAAATTAAAATTACGAGATATTGACTGACTTCTAATGCTTTCATTTTTGCTTGCAAAATTCTACAAAATTCTATTTTTCACTATTCTTTGTTAAATGATCGCGGTATATTGCTTGATGCTATTTACTTACATAACCATTTTCTGAATAATCTGAAAAATTTATCACATTTCAAAATGTTACAATAAATGTACACTTTTATTGTAACATATTGTATTTTAAATTAATTTAAAATAAAAACATCCAGGTATATTTTAAATACAGAATTTAGATATTTAATAGCTTATTTAACTAGGAAACGTCAATTTTTCTTTAGCAATTTAAGATATATAAAATTAAATCTTAAAATTTCATACGATGTGGAATTTATCTCTGACTTAATTTCATTGAATAAAAGTTAATTTGTATTTTAAAATAGTTTGATATGAAATTACAATTCAGCACTGAAAGTAAGATTATTCATGAAAAGCTGTTTATTAACTCAATTTTGATAGATAATGACTCCTTCCGTCACTTAGGTAACAATCTGCCATCTAGATATCTAAAAATTCAATATGCGTGTATTGTAATATCAAGAATAATTTTATTATTAAGTTCGCTTATATGGGGTATTTCATTAAATAAAACTGTTATGGTTTCCTCATATAGGAAATAGTGTAATACAAATTAGTTCTTGATCAAATAAGAGTGAAAATTAGAAATGACTTCACAAATGTGTACGTTTTGACAATTGAAAAATTCTTTTCGATTCGTTAATAATTTTAAATTTTAAATTTTAAACGTCAATTTAACACTATTTATCCTGTCAAATCTTTCATATATGTGTATTTTGAATGTATTGAGTCAACAATTTTGCATAGATTAATTTTCAATCCAATCAAATTTTTGTTTTATTGAAGTTAACATTTTATTCACAAATTTTATTGAATTTTGTAAAGAGATTAAAGGCATTATAATTGTATTATTTCATTTCAAATCAGTATAATAATAATCTCTGACATTTATATGTAACAAGTTGTTATGAGAGCATGAGAGCAAAATCTCATAGTTCACCGTTAGTGAAGTATGACGATACACCCTTTGTGCGTATTTTTGATAAAGTTTCAAACCATCGCGAAATTGGGATATTGGTTGGGATAATGAAGATAAGTTAGCGCACTTGCTAATGAGTCTAAAAGGCCCTGCGGCTCAGTTGCCTACTGCTGAAAGCGATCAGTTTGTTAGCCCTGATCAATTAATTGCTCGTTTAAAGCAGCGTTTTGGCGTAATAGGCCAAGGTGCTATATATCGATTGCAGTTAAAAAGCAGAAAGCGTGGGAAAAATGAATCATTACAAGATCTTTACATGGATATAAGTAGGCTTATGTCTTTTGCTTATCCTTTGCTTTTGCTTAGTCACATCAGTTGGATACTTTAGCCGTCGATTCTTTTTTGGATGCGCTAGACAATGACTCACTGGAAGTTAGGGTACGAGATCATCAGCCCTGTGAATTAGATGCAGTCTATCGATTGGCAGTTATTTTTGAGGCAAATAGTAAAGGAAAAATATACTACTTTCTATATATAGAAAGTTGTAGAAGATCCTGTTCGAACGAGGTTTGAATACAAAGCTCGTCAAACGCGGAAAGTTGATCCTGTAGATAGAGCGGTGTCTAAGCCCGTCGCCGATAATTGTCAAGCAGAAGAATTAGAAGATATTTGAGTGATATTGGATAAGCTTTCGAAACAAATCAATGAATTAGATAATGTAAAGATTGGATCAAATGCTAGTAGTATAGTGAACAGAAACTCTGTTATAATTGCGGAAACGCAGGTCAATTAGGTAAGTGATGTCCTAATGGAGTATATAGGCAACCGTCGCATGCACGTTATGTGCGTGCAATCGTTAGCAAGAGTAATATGGCGACATCTAGTTCATTTCAAAATGTTCATTGTTTTCATTGTCGCTGTAAGGATCATATTGTGAAATATTGTCCAAATCGAAAAAGTCATACATATCAAAAAGTGCGTCGATTCAATATTGCTAGCAGTGTGCGATTAGATAATGCAAAGGCACTATCTTGCGGTAAGGTGCCGACTTATCTAGAATTATCATTTAGAGGGCGAACGTGATCCTGCTTGCTCGATTCCGGATGCGAGCGTTCAGTAATTCCCACGGCTATGTTGGAAAATTGCGATATACGTATTCATGATGCAGAAGAAGCGCTATATTCAGATAACGCATCAGCGATTGATATCTGTCTCAAGATGTCGGAAGAAATTGAATTCCAAAGCGAAATCTCGTTTTCTGGAACTCGAGTTTCTATGGAAATAGAAATCTGAATAAAATTCATAGAAGAGAGAAATCTATGCATCCGAATATGGCAAGCGATGCAGTCTTTCATCGTGATAATTATTCGCGGAATTCAATGAGTGTTGCTGACAGGTCAGAGCCTGTCAAGCATTGTGAGGAAGATATTGAAATATCTTCTGCTTGCGATCTTCGTTGGAGCGCAGATTATGTGATGATACTGAGGCTGGATGGTCGGGCAACAGTACTCGACGGGTAATGCAGAAACCAATATGTTATTGGTGCAATGGACTGCATTACGTGATGTCTTGACGAAATGAGATAAATGCTGTAAATTAAGTTTTAGCATCACAGCATTCGGCGGATGGAAGCAATGATGAGAGTTGCAATCCGTCGTCGGCGTTATTGCACCGACGACGGATTGAATGAACCGGAAGTGTTCAAAGGGAGTATTGTAGTGTAACTGTACGCTAGAGTGGTTTCCTGTTACTGAGACAATGAGTTCGAGATTTCTGTATTTTGATTTTAAGACTTTTGTGATTAATACTTTTTAACCGCGTATTTAGAAATTTGTGTGTATACTAAGCAGCTGAGTGAATAAACTGTAGATGATTTAAAAAGTTAACAGTTACGTCTGTAAGCTGTACTTTTTGTAATCTATGTGACAGTTTCATATGATGAACATTGATTTATGATTGTAGAAGTCATAGTGAATCTACCCTTAGACTTTAGGTTTGATATGTTTAGTAGATTGTTTTGTACGACGTTTTTAATATATTGGCATTTTATTATACGTTTGTAACATGTTGTCAAAAATAAAGTTTTCAGGTTTTTTCGAGCTCCGAGGACGGAGCTAGGGGAGGGGTGACCAGTGTAATATTACCTCCAGGATTCATTATTGTTTTATATATTATTCTATTCCGGAATGAATCATTTTACTTATAGTTAGTTCTAGTTCCTATAAATTTTTCTACTTATAGTTTTACTTCCAGAAGTCAAATCATTTTAGTTCCATTTAAAGTTCTTCAATTCAAATCATCTACTTCTACTTTCAATTTTAGTTGCATTTTTTAAAATGATAATTATTACTTATAACTTATAATAAACTTTGAAATTGTTACTAAATTGTTATTAAAAAGTTACCACGTAAGACATTACGCTAGGCAGCATGTTGCTAGGAATGTAAAACGTTTGCCCCCTTCCTCAGATATTTGACCCCCCAACGGACGTTTGTCCTCAAAATGTCTAGGACATTTTCCCCCCAGACCTTTACCCCCCTGATGAATTATTTATGTGTTCAATAAAGATATATATATGTACGTAGGTACGTTTGTTTGTATGAACGTATATATGTACTTCTGTATGTACGTGCATGCATTCGTGCGAAAATACGTACACACGCATTTAAATGTCGAACACGAAGGGGAGCAAACGTCCGGGGGAAAAATCTCCGGAGGGGCAAATGTCCATTACGACTTATTTATTTATTACAGTGTCATGAGTCAATGATGATGACATGAAGTCATCGGACAGGATGACCTCATGTCATCCTGTCCCCAGACATAACCCATACAGGTCATAATCCCTCTCGGATATAATCTCCCACAATTTTTTTTTCTTTCGAATCTCTGTATAAATAAAAATAAAATGGGGGGGATTATGTTTGGGGGGATTTTGTCCTGGAGGGATTAGGTCCTGGGGGGTTTATCCCGGGGGTATTGGATCCGGGAAGATTCTATCCCGGGGGGATTATGTTCGAGGGGAGGATTATGTCCTACATTCTGACATGAGCATTGAGAATATATTGTTAACTATAAATTGATCTATAATCAAACTTGCATTCAAATGTAGACCTATACAATTTCGCTATTGAGTTTTTTTGTCTTTTTGCATAATTCAAGAAGGACCCTCGTCTTCAGTTCATTTGATTAATGCGACCTGTCCGCATATTACTATTCTCTAATGGATTTCTAAAAGTATATAAATATAACACAGCACTATGTAGCTGGTCTAAAATTGATCTTTAACATCAATTTAAGGGTTAGGATTAAGGCTTAGCCTAATCTTCATCCAAAACCAAACCATACATTTCAAAAACCATCGTAGACAAAATGTTCATATAATTTGATACAATCGCAGAAAATTAATTGAAGAATGGAAACATGCGATTGAGTATTTAGAATTTCTATACTGTATTACTAGAGCTAGATTATAGCGATAAGATAAAATTATCTATCGTATAATGAGATGCGACTCAAGCCAATTTGACACCAGTCACTAGTGGCCACTGACTCGACATTGACTAGACCAAATTTAGCGGCAAATTTAAAAAGATCTACAAATTTGCTCTAGCTGCAAACTGCTGCTAGTTTTGTCAAGCAGTAACTCCCCACTTTAGAAAAATATTATCTATTACACCATTCATTTTACTTTTATTTATGTTTATAAATAAAAGTAATTATAAATAAAATCGTTTATGAACTAAACGATTTTATTTATCGTTTAGTTCCATTTATTTTATTTTCATTCTTTTTATTTATTATTTATTTATAGTTCCAGAAATCATTCTACTTATTGTTTTACTTATCGTTAACTAAGACATATAATTTTATTTATATTTATATTGATACTTAAGTAATATAACACTGGGGATGACGGTATTGTTACGGTTATGACTTTATGAAAATTTAGTAGACTCCGGAGTCTGCAGACGCCGCCTATGCATTTTAAGCTCTATATAAGCTAGCACGCAGCTCTAGTCAGTAGCAGTGAGACTCAGGCAGTTGAACGTGTAAGGTAAAACCTTGTCAGTCTGCATACTAAATTGCAATTGCGTGCAAATGTTTGCGATCGATATTTGCAATAGTAGAAGTGTTGAACTTTGATTATATGAAAGTTTTTGAATAAATATACGAGATATATCTATTGTTTTTTCGGATATACAGTGCGGCTCAAGATTACTATCGGATTAATTCTAAATCTGTTGATAATTAATCGATATAATAAGTACTGAAAAGCTTAGCTTTTTCATCACGTAAAGCTATAATTGCGCGCATATTATCATTACCAATTACTTGAATAGGGGATTATTGAATGAAAGTCGGATTAAGAACTGTTTAATAATGTAGGCCTACTCGGACTATCTGTATTATCTAACTGTCTTCTTTTCACGCTGGTGAGCTATATTTTGAATATAGTACAATAATAATGTTTCTATTCAATCTGTAGTCTTGCCTTGATAATAATAAGACATGTCATTTACAATTGAGTTATTTGTGAGCTTAGATACTAAAGATATATTCAGTAATATAAATTATAAGGCAATAATCACATCGGACTAAGATAAAACATATAAGAAATAAGAATTATTTTTCCAATTTAAGATTATTTAGTCCAGACTCCCAGACTCCGGAGTCGCTAAACTCCGGAGTCGCTGGACTCGATGACTGGAGTCGCTGGACTCCGTAGTCGCCAGACTCCCAAGTGACTTATGAATCGATTCAACTAAAATGATACACAGCAGAGAGTAGCTGGCACTTTAGATGTTTCCCATCACTATCAATCGCGATGCAGCGACGGAGGCCGACCCTCGGGCCTTGACCAGCAGCTCCATGGTTCTTCTCCTTATGTATCTGACAAGGAAGACTCTCAGGTTATACACGGTGATCATAACCATGGGCTTTCATTAAACGCAGCGCACGACATGTACGCCCCTGGAACCATGCCATACTTCTTGCTCAAGCAGGACGTTATAACTTATCACAATAAGACTGTTAAATCAGCCATATGGCAAGAGTGCGTGTAGGACCATTAACCCAGTCACTTATATCGCGTCACTTTCATCCATCAAATGCTTTAGTTTGATCCTATCATTGTTGTCCATCACTACAATTTCATCTGGTAACTTTCATCTTATTATAAAGCATTCTATATTACGCAGTAGAATGCACACCATGCATGACATAGGCCACATACCAAAGGCATACTGCATTAAGGGGCTGTACATAAAGTACGTACGCTTGAAATTCAACTTTTTTTGGGGGGGGGGGGGGGGGGGGGGGGGGGGGGGGGGGGGGGGGGGGGGGGGGGGGGGGGGGGGGGGG
>JAQIXG010003390.1:0-15003 GCA_034700105.1 Oconnorella tubifera | reverse complement strand
AATTAGATTTTCTAGCGGTCACGTGGTACTTATTTACGTTCGTGGATATCAACTTAGTTAAAATAGCGTCATTCTGCGCACTAGCAAACATAAATGTATCTTGCATGTGGGCATCAATCTCTAGACTTTATTAGGAATGGTTTCATTATTGATTTATGTTAAACTTTAAGATATAAAGTTTATAAATTCATGTACTAAAGCATTTAAAGTGTCGAATTTTGTTATGGTTATTTTTAAGATTAAGATTTTACAGTGTAAATTGATGAGAAAAGTTTAATGTGATTTTTTAGTTGATAATATATTAGATAATTTATTAATTGCTAATTTATTAGTTGCCAATTTGTTAGGTAAATACAGAATTTATTGAATATACGTTGTATATGCATCGTTTTATATATACGACTGTGATAAATGATTCCTTTATTCTTTTTTATGTTTCATTTTTTGTTTTATTTAGTAAGTATTAATAGAGTGCCTTATTAGTTTTAATTTTACTTGTTTATAACTTTTCTTTAGATTCAATTGTTCACAAATTATGTAGTTGAATTTTTCTCTTCTGAAATTGTTGTTATTCATTGATAAATATAACATTTAGAGGTTTAGATTTGCATGTATACGCGTTAATGTATGACTTGCTGCACCTTTATCAAGAACTTTGTACTGAATCATGGAATTCAGTCCTATGATCACAGCCAATTAAGATTTTGTCAATGACTTTTAAGCCAACAAGGATGAGAAAGTTAAGTTGATCTATAAATACATCTAAGCCAACAGTCCTGAACACAGATTGATTTTACTGTGACCCATTATTTTAAATTATAAATTTGTACTTAAAGCCTGTATAAGGATAAGCTCAGCTTTCTCTAACAGTAGTTAAATATTAGCCTTAATTTTTATTTCATTCACTTCTATTTGATTCTATTGAATCGATTGGATAGATATTTTCATTTTAAACAAATAGAACCAAACGTACAGATTAGAGCAACTAATTAGTTAAAGCAACACTCTTATAATACAAGAATACAATAAAATATAAGCATTATTATGACATCAGCTTGCACTCTTCTAGAACCTTAGTAATTATGCACAAAGTCATGATAAATAGCGATACAACAATATACGCAGAGTTAAAAAGAAATCAGTATACGAATACAATTGCATATAGAATCATTTCATACATTTCAATATCAACTCTAATACCAATGTCTAACAACATGTAATAAATATGAATAATAATAATATCATAGCAAAATTTGATTAATATATTGACAATCGCGTGGAAAGTCCAGCATTCATGGGTCGAGTAATTTCTGCACACCCGGATTGCACCCATCTCAAAATACTCTTTGTATATAATTATCAGCTTTTTGTGCTGATGTGAAATTAAGCAATGTATAAAACGATACACGGGTAAATAAATATTTTACATTAAAGCTGATTGTTTAATATTACTTTTAAACGATACGATGTATTAGTAACAACATCAGAAAAATAGTAGAAAAAAACTTTCGTTTGCTTCGATTTGATAAAAACTTGGAAGAGCCTTGATGCATAAGTGCTTGCAGAGAGATTTGCTGTAAAGTGCAGCAAAAAACTTCGTACGCCAAAAACAAAATAAAATGACATAAAATGTCCAGCTTAATATTGAAATTGAAACTGCAATAAATTAGTAATTGTTACAACAATTAAACTCAAGAGTTAAGTTTAACGTCTAGATTGCTATTTGTAATGATTTAGAGGTGAATTAAAAGCAAAGTTAAAGGCTGCAACAAGTCAGCAAAATATCAAATTTTAAATCGGTCATGAGCAGTACAAGTCCTGGATTAAATGATTCCGAGTCCAGCTTTGTGACTACATTGCATGCAAAAAGTTTAATTCACTTAACATTACAAATAACTTAAAAGAAGTTATAATATAATCTTTAAAATATTTTAAATAATCTTTAAAATATTTAAAACAATGAAATCAGAAACAAAACTAAAACAGATTCTAGTAGGCGGGAGGGGGGATAAGGGTTGCAGCCCACTAAGTAGCTTCATAAAAAATCAATTTAATGTGTTCGAACATGTTGTAATTATATTTGTAAGCCCCACCTCCTGTCAATGGACAAATTTTATTAGAAAATTAGAATTTTTTAATAAAAAAAAATCAGATATTTTCCGAGTTCATCCCCCCCACCTCCCTTTATGAATAATTTTTTAATACCCCATGTAAAATTCTCTGCAATCAAAGATTACTTTTTATAAAGCAGATTACAGATTTTATAAGTACTCAAATAAATACTATAGTGTATAAACATAAAATTTCGACAGCTTAACATAACTCAAAAAATGAAAATATTAAAAAACTCATCGCTTATTCTTTATACACTGTTTAAATTGAAAACAATCCCTGAATTAAAAACTGCAAAAGTATAAAAATTACGACGCGAAAAAAAACACCGTCAAATAAATTAAAATTCATCTCAATTATGAAATTATTTACATGATTTGAAGAAAGGCAAAGGTGGATTAGAAATAGTAAATAAATAAATAAATAAAGTATATAAACTAACTACTGGTAAATAATCACATAAAGGCAAATCATTATGACCAAGCGTTTGTTTGAAAATTCAGCGAAAAGATCAACAATAAAATCATTATTTAATATCAAGTTCAGAGTTAAGTTTAATCGTAACTTAAGTTAAATCGTAAATTAAGTTTTAATCGTAACTAAAATTACTGAACACGAGAATAATTACAGTTTTTATTTTAATCTAACGTCTAGATTGTCATACACAAATGACGTTATTCATAAATTAAACGCATTGCTAAAGGGAGCAGCAAGTCAGAAATTATTTACATGCCACACAACACAGTCTATAACTCGTTGGATTAGGCGCATTAATCACTTTAACAACAAACTTTGATACTGTTCAATATTTATAATAACTTGTTTTTAATAAAAAATCAATTTAACGTTAAAGTAGAATAGCAATAAAAGCTAAACAAATTTAAATCAGAAGTTTTTAAATAGAAAAGTTTAAATATCGCGTTAAAAGCTTACTAAGAGGTAAAGTTACGACAATACTAGCACACTTTGACTCACACGTAATAAAAATAAATATATTTTAAATATAGTACATTAAAAACAACAAACTATGTATCACGATTAAAGTTTTAAATCGACTACCTTTGCGATAATTGTAACTTCGTTTTAAAACGAAGAACATTAATTAAAATGTGCATAAATAATGTACATTAAAAATTACTACATAGCAACTTCAGTGGTTACCTCAGCCGTCCACCCATTTGGGAACTAAGTAAAATGAGTAGAAGATTTAACTCGAGAAAAATAACAAGGTTTTGTGAAACAGTGTTCAAATTTGTTCAAATTTGTTAAATTTAAATCATAAACAAAGCAAGACTGATTTCATTACAATGGTCAAATTTCACAGTAAAATTAAAATTTCACAGTATATAGTAAACATTAATAAACCCCATAGCATTAAAAAATCTCCACCCATTAATTTTTTAACAGAACCCCGTTTTGACCACTACAATTAATCCCCCCCCTCTTATCATTAAGAATTGTAACCCTTCCCCCCACAATACAATATTAATCTTAAACCCCCTAAAGTAAAAATACAATAATCGTCTGTTGGATGGTTATATGGTTAAACTCGACTCGATGAATAGCAAAATAAGATGTTATCAGAATATTTAAAATTTACAATAAAGATAAAAAACTTCACTACACTCCGATATATATTTATAAATATATACAAGCAAAAACGTTATATTTATACACTGTTTCATTAAATAAATAAGTTGTATATCAAATATTCTTCTTTATAATATCGTAGAATAACAAAAAATAAATAATCTAAAGTATATTAACGCGTTAAATTAAAGCTAAACTGTTAGCGTTTAGATGTAGCAATTGAACGCGGCTAAGAGTGAAGCAAGAATCTTAAAATCGAACTCTAAATGTTTCATCGTGATTGAAGTAAAAAAAACTCAACTAACGATTAATAATTATCGAATAAAACAAAACGATAAAAATCATTCAATTTTGACAAAATATACTTCATAAAACAAACTTCATTAAAAAAAATTTATTATGTATAAATTAAATGTAAATAACATAAATGTATTATTTATTATTAAAAATGTATTATTTTATGTATTTTTTACATAAACAAACTTCATTAAAAGCCGATTCATTTCTTAAATTTGATTCGATTTAAATCTTGAAAACGATAAATGCTAAAACGTATGTACTTTGTCAATTTATTGCGTTTTGTCAATTGGTGCAAATTAAATGAAAATTATTACACTAACTAACTACACTCAGCCTAATATTATTTAAATAAATTAAAATAATTTTTTCATTCTTCTTCACTGATCCTTACATCTTCTTCTTTCTTCGCTTCACTCTCTTTTTTCATCAAATATTCAATCTACGCGATGGATTTCGCATAAGCAGATCTACTGAAACCTAACAAAAAATATCAGAAAAACTTTAAAATTGAACATATTTTAAACAAATAGATCAAAATAAAAGTGGAAACGTTGAAGAAATAAAATTACTCATTTGAATAAATGAGAGAGAAGCTAGTAATATATAAAATTTATATATTATTAAAACGAATTAACTGATATGTTAATTAGTAATAATAATAATAATGCTAAGTAACTAATTGTATTATGATAGTTAGAAGCACTCCAATAAACAATCAAATATCTTGAACATAACATCATTTATCATATAGTTAAATACTAACTCAAGTGCTAACTAAATTTGTACTAATTAAATACTAACTTTGCATATATCTGGATATGCTCAATAATAATTCATTATAGTTTCTAAATACACCATTTAGACAATTAATACATTTGTATTATGTAACTGCTTAATACACAATTTACACTAAATGCAAAATTTTGAATCATTCCAAGAAAATGAATAATTTCAATTCAATTAAACTAAATTAAAAGCAATTAGATGAATAACAATTGTTTCCTATATAGCAAGAAATAGATCACTGCCAGCTTGCAGTATAGCTTCAGCAACATTGAACATCAATCAAAACTGGTTCATTTTATTATTAGAATAATATTAACACAAAACCAATAATTGAACAACAAACGCAACCCACTGACATTGAGGGGGGAGAAGGGGGAGGCGAGGGGGGATGCCTAAAGCCAATTTAATCCCCCCTTTAAGAAGTGGGGGGATGGAAAAGCAATATGGCCATATTTTCACTTTGTTATTAACTTTATGAATAGAAATTAAACGCTTCATATAAAAATATGAAGTAACCTTTGAAGTTATTACAACGAGTGAATATAATAACACTATATAATAACATTAATGATGTTAATTAATAATAATAACAGTCAATAATAACGTTAAGAAAAAAAAAATAAATCATAGAAAGATATTAATTTTGAATATATCGAATTAATTGCTGTTCGTATATTTGTTTCGATTTTGGTTTAATGATTTAAGATTGCACTGAAAATTACTTAAATATTTAATTTTACTAACTAAAATTACTGCATAAATTAAAAAGTAATTTTCTATTCAAAAGTCGTGATATCACACAAATTTATGATCAAACTTTTCCCAGATATTTGCGATCAAAGATCAAAAATCAATCAACATTTGATTAAAATGTATCACTCCAAAACTATACATTTATTGCACATTAAGAATCTATAAAGCACATTAAGAATCTATAAATTATCAAAAATCGGCCAAAAAAGATGAAATTTAATAACACCTCATTTACATGTAACTACAGTCACAGATTGGTCTAGATCAAAATTTCATCCACTGAACAAACACACGGGACCAAAGCAGCTGAAGATTAATATTAACAACCTGGCTATTTTACACAAAGCAGCTGAGCAGCTAAATCAACAGCTGCTGGAGAAAAATTAATTGATGTTAGTTGATTAATTCAGCTGTAAAAGAAGTAAATAGAAGCGAAGCTATGAGCTGTTTGCTAGTTTGCTTTAGACAAATAGACTTCTATGAATTATACTATGAATTCAACTGTTTATGATCTCCCCTCTCCCCCCTACTTTCCATAAAATAAATTTACTCAAAGGGGTGCGGGTAATTTAAAAACTGGAGAAAGGAGAGGGGTTAAAGGGGCAGAAAAAATTTCACAATCATTTTTTTAATTAAACCAACGACACGCTTCAAATGTCATGTGAAGCTGTAGAAAATTTAAAATGATGAAAAAAATATACAATGAGCACTATATATTGTGACCATTACAAATAATAATTAGGTGTTACTGGGGGAAGATGTTCAAAATTTAAGGCGAATCGTTTAAAAAATTCAATTCTAAACCAAAAAAGTAAAAAATTCTGAGTTTCACATAAAAAACTAAAACTTAACTACTTGTTGCACGCTTTATTAATCCAATTAATTCAACACTTGCAAACTTGCAGGGCGTGGAGGGGAGATGATGGTGGGGGGGGGGTAAGCCCTTTAAGTATTATATTGTAAAATTTCTACCATAAAACGCTAAGCTAAAAGCTGAAAGTTTTATTTGTTACACTAACAGACTCCAATATCAGTGCAAATATTTACACAAGCAGCAGCGAGCCAGCAGTAAATCTTAATTCAATGAAAATGATACAGAGAGAGAGAGGCAGCAACTTTCAATCATCTCTTTCTAATTACTATTATTACAATAATCAAAAACTGGCAGGAAATTAAAAGTAAAAAACTAATCAAACTGAATTTAATGTAATATTTTATTTTTAAGCTTATTAAATCGTAATAAGAAAATTCAAAATTACATCTAGAAGATTTGATTTAAAATTTGATATTTAAAAACATTTAAAATATATTTAAATTAAAAAATCTCATGTAAATGAGAATAAATTCTATTTTTTCTATTCTTTTCTATTTTAAAGTTATTACAAGCATAAATTAAAGTAAAATTTAGAATTAATGGACTGAAATAACTTTATTAAATTTAACTGTTTAACACTAATATCTTTTAATTTATAACAGCATCAGCGCTACAAAACATCTCCTAAATAAATAGATTCTAAGTTAAAATCTAAGTAATTTGAAATTTATAGCGAAGTGATTCACTGGAAACTAAAGTGATCCAGGATTAGAGTCTTGCATATATTTGGCTAACTTTCTGCACCCTTTAGTAAAGAGCTTCATTTTCATCCGCTACATCTCAAAATGTTATTCATATATGATAATCGAAAAGCTAAGCTAAAACATCATTTAGTTACTCTAATAATTTAAATTAAAAATTGATATAAACAAACTGCGATAAACCATTAAATAAAACTTACCCCAAATGCAAACCACACATCCACCTTCCTTAAACCTGCGGCTGAGATATAGGCGTCAGCGTAAATGTCACAGACATAGGCTCAGTAACGGGCGACAGTGTTGGTAGACATACAACCGAAGTGACAAAATGTCTGCTCCCCGCTTCGCTCAACTTAAATGGCTGCATCGTAACTGACGAAGATTCCGCCAATCCTATTGGTTGAGCGAATATTATACCTTCAGACAAACAGCCGCCATTTGATGTTACATTCGATGAAAGCTTAGGACCAGCGCAATTTTCCAAAGTCGTTACAATTAGCGAATCTTTTGCCTCATCTGTCCCATTTTTAATCCGCAAATGTTCGGACTCGATGTGATTGTCACGATCTGAACGAGATGAAAATCTTTCCTGGCAATACATACAACAGTGCAACTTTCTATTCTGTTGACTGCGTATGTGATTGGCTATCGCTAGTTTTGTAGAAGTATCGGTATTGCTAGGTTCGTCGTTTTTCGATGGTTTCTCATCACTTGAAATAAACTTTTGCTCGATAGTGCGCGATTTTCTCTCTAGGTTTTCTTCTTTTAAACGTAAATCGACGTTAGAATCAGTAAGTCTACCGTCTAGAGAGGGAACGCTCCAAGTTCTTGCTGAAATCGTACAATTTGAATCAACTTCCTGTGAAACCTGATTCGTTGACGTTACGACTAAATTCATTGGAACCTGGATGTC
Organism: Oconnorella tubifera; assembly: GCA_034700105.1. Lineage (NCBI taxonomy): Eukaryota > Metazoa > Annelida > Clitellata > Enchytraeida > Enchytraeidae > Oconnorella > Oconnorella tubifera. Next base: position 6,974 of record JAQIXG010003390.1, on the reverse strand, counting down.
ATTGAAACCAAGCTCAGAGGCTAGCGATTTATCATGAACACGAGAAGATTCACTGTAATCTTTCATTGAGGATAAATTTAACGATTTTTCCGATGATCCATCCCCACTGGAATCTTCATCCTTCAAACCATCAGAAGAAAATCGTTGCATCCGACTTGAAATAGATTCCGCTTTCATTTTCCCAGTCACGGTATCGTAGTTTATACCGTGGCATTTCGACATATGCGTCTTTAAGAAATATCTATTGCAGAGAACTTTCTTACAAACTTCGCAGGTAACCCTCGTGGCATTCGCGGGATCCTTCAACTTCTGAGATCTCTTGTCAGAATTATCTGAATCGGAAATTGTTGAAAACGGCTGCGGGAAAATCTGCGAGTTAAAACCAGGGGACAGTGACTGAACGTTTCTATTTATCCCGCAGAGGAGGTTTAATTGAGCCATATTTAGGGAGGGCACATCGAATCGCTGAGGAATGAAATTACTAATCCCTGATGGGGTTAAAGGAGCAGCGGTAAGTTGATCCATGTGGTTATTCAAAGGACTATTGTCCTGATGTTGGCTGGTATCAACCGTGCCATCAGGTTTAATACCGTGTATATTCTGTCGATGAGTTTTAAGAAAATACTTACTACAGAATTCTTTCTTACAAATATCGCAATAAGCTTCCGGATCAATGCCCATCTTAACCAACTCTTCTTCTTTAAATCGGTCGACATTCGAGTCTTTACCCGGAGCATTCAAGCTGAAATTAAACTGACTGATGGGCGGCATGCGTGGAGGGGACGCCTGGGATTTGGTGAAACTATTTTCTGAGTACGAATCGCGTTCTGCCATGCCCGGATCCAAACCGTGTACTTTTATCTTATGCGTTTTAAGAAAGTACTTATTACAGACTTCTTTGTTGCAAATATCGCACATCACTCGGTCAATCATTCTCGCAGCGACCATATTCCCAAACATGTTCTTGTCAAAATTCTGACTACTTCCTAATCCGTTTAGTTTGTCTAATTTTAAAGATTCCTCAATATTTGAAGTATCACGGGATGTTAAATCAAAGAATTTATTCTTAAACATATCGATCATATCCAGGTTCTGTTTGTCAAGTTTCGGTTCTGCTTTGATAATATTCTGATTCAACAGAGGATTTGCTCCAGCAAGATCACCGAAAAGATTTCGTTTGCTCGATTCATCGGATGACCTCAACATAAAACTATTGCACATTTCTTTGTGACACATTTCCATGTACTCTGCGTTGAGCACCCCCAAACTTTTGAGAACATCGAGTGGCATCCCGCTCAACCCAGGCGCGGTAAAAGAGGAAGACAAATCGGCGGAATTTTCAGAAAACTTCTTAAACTCTGAACTAGTAAGCTGCGGATGATGATCGTTATTTAGACCATAGGGTAAGACGGGGGATGGAAACATTCCAGGAAGAGCACCGAATGGGGAAGAGAAAGGATTTAAAAACATCAAGTTTGCCATATTACGAAGATAAGGAAGAGGAGGCACATTTGGAGTGGCTGAATTGGAAGACCAGGATACGGATTGATTAATATTATCTTGTGGTTCCGTTATGTTTTTGGGAGAGGAACATGAGCTAGAAGGACAAGTTCGCTTGTTGGTCTCTTGTTGCGACGATATAAATGCAGCGGATCCCAAACCATGAACATCCAGCTTATGTTTACGTAAATAGTACTTATTACAGAAGTTCTTCTGACAGATATCGCAGTAATCTTCAATCTCGGATGATTTCATCGACATTTCATTCGCTTCTTCGTTTAGTGGTGTACTTACGAATCCAGGAGTGGCAAGGTTTGTTGGTGAGTTTGAATTTGACGATGCCGCATTATTAGATGACACCGATGTGTTCTGATTAGGAAGACTAGTCGACACAGCTGCCTCGTGTTGTTGTAAAATATTCGCGATTGAGTACGCGCCATTAGGAGTGCAAGGCATGTCGAGACCTCCAAGAGACGCGTCATAAAGTCCGTGCTTATTGGCCTTGTGCGTCTTCAAAAAATACTTATTACAAAACTCTCTATCGCATATTTCGCAGTAAGCGTCCGCATGGAAGACTCGTGATTTACCATTGGGGTCCCACACGACTCTACCGGCCTCTAGTTCTTGATTGCCATCTAAAAGCAAGTTTTCATCAAAAAGACCCTTTTCAAAGAAACTACGGACTTCTAAATTATATTTCGTCATATCGTGATTATGAACTCTATTATTGTCATCAAGATTTGTTGCAGTTTTTGATTCTTTTCTTAAATCTAAACTCTCCCATTCATCATTTCTAACTGACTCCGTCTGCCCATCAGTCAATGACGACATATTCTCTCTGTTATTTACCTTAACCGAATGATTCTCCCCTGAAACCTGACAAAGTTCCTGCCCCAATCTATGATACTTAGTTGGAAATAAGCTATCATTGTCACTGCCTCGAAGATCATGCACTTGCTGTATATGCTCCTTAAGTGCAGTCGATGACATAAAACTTTCATCGCACAAAGCACACGCATTCCCTTCCTCAGAAACTACTTCTTTTATGACCTCTCCCACATTTTCGCTACAATTTTCAGCTACGATGCTACAAGTTTTATTACCAAAATCTGGAATATTTGACTCATCCGTGCACATACGTAAAGGTTTTGATTGTTTTCTACGCCCTCCAACACGTGACACCTTCGCTATGACCTCGGAATCGACATCGTTATCGGACTGCCCGCTATATTTATCGTTCTCTCTATCGCTCGCTTTACGCTTCAAGTTTTCACCCATGGTGTCGTTACAGTCCGATACAGAGATCATCTGATCGCGGTGTAAAACGTCATAAGTTTGTCGAGGTACAAACACAGCCATGATGTTGGGACACTGCGTAAAAGATCAAAGATTGAATTTTCTCGAGAAAATCTAATCTTTATCGAATGTCTATGCATCAGTTATTTAGCGCTGGGTTTTTACTCAGAATTATTTTAATTGCAAAAGTTTTCTACAAAAAATAAGACGGTTTGTTTAAATATATGAAATTGTATATATGAAATATACGTAATTTTATTAGTTTCAAGGTAAGTTATTATTAAAACCGAACCCTAGCAATTAATCAATTATACCATTTACTTAAACACACAACAGCATAAAACAAAAACTTTAAAATTAATAATCACTATCGCCCATAGTTAACCGTAATACTGTAAAAAATGAAGAAAAACCGCAGCAGAAAAGCAATAAAGAAATCATCAGCTCAAAGACTATATCCAAATATACAGACATATCCTAATCCATAAGATAACATATCACATAACAACCGGATACATTCTAGAACCAATTACTTAGAAAACTAACCAGCTTTTAGATTATAATCATCAGCAAATAATAAAACACTTAAAGCTGAAAGTTACATCAATTTGACTTCTACTGAGCACTATATTATAAAGGCTTTAATGATCAAGTCTATATTTGCATCATTATCAAATTCAGCCTCATACGTCCTCACCCTCTCAAATTATAACTAGGCTGCAGTCAATTTTAACTTAATTACACTGACAATGTAATTGGAAGAGGTCTATTAAATTACACAGCTGAAAATGTACTTTGTCACTAGGTTGTTAAAACTGTGAATAAATATGCACTTATGTAGCCAGTTGAAAATCATGCTAATTTATAGTGCCGAGTTAAAATTGTATAAAATTTTATAAAGGCAATTAATTATTTTTTCTCTGCAGCCTGCAGTGTATTGTATCATAGTTCTAAACATTGAAAATCTATGCTACCCACGCTTTATTTATCAATCAATAACATACAGGATTTTGAAGTAAATCTATTGCATTCTCTAAACTGGTGCGAATTACACTGAAATATTATTACATTGAACCCATTTTATACTGAATGTTATCTAACACTAATAAATTTCGATAAAAAGCATATCCAACAATAAAATAGCTTTTCAAGTAAATCTACAACTTACCAACTTACTAAAAAACAACATCAGTTAAATCAGATCACATTCAGTTAAACAGAAAGACAACTAGTCAATGCACTACTTCAACTGGACGCCTATTGCAGATATTAAATCAAAATAATACCATTCTCTCTCTCACTTCTCTCACGCAGACTTCAAGCCACTGTGAAATAAGAAGAGAAATCAAATATCTCTTCTCTAAATTTAACAGCCGATGTAATTTTTGCTCTTTTCTTTCTCTCGCTGTAGCCTTTCTATTTCTGATCTCGGTAGATTTTCAAAACCGCTTCTAGGCCGATACGCAAAGAAATTTAACACTACGAGCTGAAATAGAAAGATTTGTCTGTTTTACAGAGCGCCTGACCCGAGCACAAAGAATAAATGCGCTCGTCAGCTCAAGTTCATGGATTTCATCTTAAAATAACAGTAAACTTTCAGCAGTGGGCCTCTTCTGTAGCAGCCCCTATTATAATAGCAGTGAAGCGCTGCTATACCTAGATTATATAAAATATGATTGATTGCATCGGCACAGTTTTTCTCTTGATACTGGGAGAGAGAGAATAGATTTCTTTAATGATTCTAGAAGTTTTGAACATATGAATTTCAGTATGATATTCACAGTCACTTTCGTTCAATAAGCATTATAACAAATAACATTATAACTAATTTTCTAATCTAAAATCTAAATATGTAAAAAATCATATTACAAGTATAATCTACATATGTGTAATTAGAAAGATTGTATGTAAATTAACCAAAAAAAAATAATAATTCAGCTCAAAGTTTAGATTAAAACAACTTTTTATACAGTTTCATTAGAAAATTAAAGTAAGAGGATTATTTAACAGTTTAACTTTAGAACTTATAACATAATTTTATATTATAAAGCTCATGGTTTAAAAAAAATTTATGAGTCAAATAATAAATAACTGCCTATTTCTAATTGTACCCTTTACGTTTTCGTTGAAATCTTTCATTCTAAGCTTACTGAATATTAATAATTATATCAACTAAGTTTTAATAATTTTCGAATTGCAAGTAATTGATAATTTTATTCAATTTCATACTTCAATTGCAATTTTACGATCAATTACATATAAAACAATCGCAATGCATAATATATATTTACAAATATCATAGAAAACTGTACGACTCTTTTATAAAAAATACAAAGAATAATCTATGATTTGAAAAGTGAAACTAGCAAATAATTTCACTTAGTAATAAATGAATAAAAATATAGCTCTGATGAATAAAAATTCATCATTGTAATATTATGAATTGAGTAATAAACACTGCTATTGCAATGGATAAATCACCCCTCCCTACTACCACACCTCCCCCTCCCAAATTAAAAGAAACTGATGCAATACAAAATGAAAGTACAAATGAACAAGCTTCAGAAAAGTTAAAAATTGGAATTGATTTGGACTCTAACTTTTTAGGCTATATAACGTGTGATAAACATACTTCTGTCTCTGAGAGAAACTGTGATTCAATTTAAGATATGTATGATCGTTTAGAATAATAAAACAGTAATAAAATAAAACCCATTCTTTCTGACTAATTGTAAACTAATTCTGTAGCAAATTGAATGAAGAAAATAACGCAAAATATTAAAATAAAAACATTTTAAATAATATAAATGCTTTAATTAGAACCATTCACAATAGGTTTACAACAGTAAACATCACTTATACATATAGAGATAAAAGTCTACAAGAACAAAGACACATTGTAATTATATCATTTAAATGACGAATGCGCTTGATCAATATAAGTTATAACTTGCATAAATAATAAGCAATACATACATTACATAGACCACAATGTAAAATGATAAAATAAATAGCATTCCCAGTTCATATTAATAAATGAAATAAGTTTACATAAAGTATATAGAGGTTTCAAAGAAACAAGAAAATATCATCAAATTGACTAGTGTGCCTGATCAATGTTAAAGCGCAAACTTTATTTGATTTTTATTAATGCAATTCTTTAAGGAAGCAATACACACTGACTGCTAGATCAGTTAAAACACACAGCACAATGCATTCTCTGATGAAACAACTGACCAACACGATGACCAGAGATTGTATTAAATTGCATAAAAAACAACCCCCCCGCACTATCAAGTTTTTATTTTATATTTTTTATCTAATTATAAAAAATTGTAGAATAGATGCTGATTAACAAAGAATAACGACTCGTTTTAGGAGCGTAGCAGAATAATTTACGCAGCGTAGTTAAAAGTAGCCGCAAACTAAATTAACGCAACGGCGTATTTGTATGAAATACTTATCTAACATTTAAATATATAAAAATTTAATTATTACAAATTAAATACATTATAAATTATGAATAACATTATAAATAACAATCTTACAAATAACATTAATTAATTAGTATAAAGTTCAAAGCAGATTAAATTTTTTTAAATCTATATCCACATTATAATCAAACTATAAATAAAGCATAGCACAACAATTTACACTCATGATATTAATATAAATTAAATAATATGAATTATTATTTCATATTATTTAAAATAATTCATATTATTTAATTGGGGGGGAAGTTAGAGGTGTCATTGGGGATGTTCTCAGGCTGGAACAGGAAGCAAGAGCCTGTAGTCTCTCACTCAACTACTCTAAGTGTGAGATCATTGGACTCACTCCCTCAAATCGGCAAGACTGGATTGCATCAGGCCTCAGTTTCATTGAGTGCCCACTCAGCAAGGCATGCTTGCTCGGTACGCCAATTCAGTCTGGATCAGGGATGGACAGAGCACTAGCGGTTAAGAGGGAAGATTTGACTGTTATGATGAACCGGCTAACTTTATTGCCAGCTCACTCTGCTCTCTACCTTTTGAAGAATGCTTACATAATACCAAAGCTTCTTTACAGCCTCCGTACCGCTAACTGCTCTTCCAGTCCTGGGCTAACGTCCTATGATACCACACTTAGAACATCCCTGTCACTAATCCTAAACATTGACTTATCCCCTTCAATCTGGT
>JAQIXG010003389.1:0-15007 GCA_034700105.1 Oconnorella tubifera | reverse complement strand
TGGGGGGGAAATATCCGGGGGGGAATTGTTCGGGGGGGGGAAATGTCCGGGGGGGAGAAATGTCTGTTCCCCTACCAGTCATAATACTACCAGTCATAATACTGCCAGTCGTAATACTACCAGTCACAATACTACCAATCATAATACTACCAGTGACAATACTACCAGTCATAATACTACCAGTTATAATACTACCGGTCATAATACTACCAGTCATAATACTACCAGTAACAATACGACCAGTCATAATACTACCAGTCATAATACTACCAGTAACAATACGACCAGTCACAATACTACAAGTCATTAAGCTACCAGTGACTATATTACCAGTCATAATACTACCAGTCACAATACTGCCAGTCATAACACCAGACCTAATACTACCAGTCATAATACTACCAGTCATAATACTGTCAGTCATAATATGACAACTTCTGTGTCTTTTAATGTCTTTTAAGCTACTTTCAGTTATCTATCATAGTTTTCTAAATCTGAAGCATAGTCATCTGCAATGGAAAAGTCTAAGACCCTTCAAGTAGTGAGTAGAAACAGTGATATATACCTTACGTAACACTTCACAGTTCAAATCTCTATACCAGATTAAGCACTGCATTGCTGCTGACTCGTATCAACAATTCTAAGCTCTCTAGTCTCTTGTGTGTCATGTCTCTAAACTAGCTGCCGCTCTCTCGTTGCTTTCGATCCAATGCTTCACAAATGAGGCGACGAGAGTTAAGTTGTATACTCTCGAGCCTTCAGGTCATCTGCATGCAGAGCTTATTATATGAAGGGCAAATAAATCTTCGCTAAATGATCATCATTTGTGGATCTTTTATAAATTATTATCACTTGTGGATCTTTTATAATTATCATCATTTGTGGATCTTTTATAAATTATCATTATTTGTGGATCTTTCGTAAAATTTAATGATTATCATTTGTGACATATTGAAGTTGAATTGTGAAAAAGTGACATTTATTTATTTCAAATCCTTGTCCAGTGGCGGATCTCATACGGGGGAGGGGGTAACCCCCCCCCCTCCCCTACAGAGTTAATATATTTTTTTTAAATTTAAAGCTTGTATTCTTTACATTGATTATTATTGTTTATAATTCATAAAATCTTGTCATAATATGTAAAAAATGTGTGTTGAATTGCAAAATATCTACATTAAAAAATATTGTTTAAAAACACTTTACGAATGCACTAAAAGTATAAAAAGAAAGTAGAAAAAACTTTGCAATAAATAAATAATTTTGTACTAAGTATGCTAAGAAACATGGGCGCTCTTGAAATATTGGCGGATCCACAGGGGGACGGGGCGACGGAGGTTATTTCTTCGCCTCCCGCCTCGCTGCATAATTTGACATACTTTTTCTAGTAGACAAATTGTAAGCATGCAGACTTCTATATATATTTTGACTTTTCATAAATCATGCAATGTAATTAAATATAAAATTTAATTTAAAATAATGTGAAAACCTAGGCGAAAAAACCCCAAAGCAGAAAAAACTCAGGTCTTTATTTTATTTTGTAAGGAAAACACTACGATTGAAAGAAATTGAGGCTAAACTACCGTGTGGAGATCAGGAAAAAAAATCTGTACAATAAAAAATAAATCGCCCCCCCCCCCCTACTGGATGGCCTGGATCCGCCACCCACTGCCCCGCCACTCATTGTCCCACCTTCTACATCTCATTAAATGATTTATTCATCTACAGCACAATCCAACAATCAACAGTTATTTGCTTGCTAATTGCAATTTGTAAATAATATATAAGTTTACAATACGGTCAAAAATTGTCAAAAAATAACTTTAGATCTTTTACATAATCGATTGATTTCTAGACATATTTACTAGAAAAGGGCACCTTTGACAATATTACACAATTAAACAAAATTATTCATTACATCTACTTTCATCATTGAAAACAAGTTCAGTTTAACGTCTTTATTACCGTACGATATGATCATATGGACGGCGTCTCAAAAGTAGCTGTTAATTTCAGCATTTCATTTCAGTAAAGGTTGCAACAAGTTAGAGGAATAGCTAGCTAGCTATCTGATATTCGAACCTGGACCTGTTGCGGCTAACTGAGTCCAGCGCTCTAACAGCCTGACTTCAGTATATTTCATATGTATTTCAACAGCCCATAGTCCAAAGTGTTTTGTAGTCTATGATAACACTTTGTATGCATCATGTAATATGAGGAAACTTAATGATAGGCTCGTTGACACATTGGGGACATATATAAATATATATATTGCAGTCGAGTCTAATAGCGACCGGCAGCATTAATGAGGCATTCTTTGTATATACTTTCTTGTCTGAGAGTATAGAATACATACTTGCGTACGTACGTACGTACGTACGTATGTACGTACGTATGTACGTACATACATACATACATACATTCAATACAATGCATAGATTCGATAGCATAACATATTAATCAGTGTACTGTATATTGAATAGTATGGAATTGTATAGCATATATTGAATACTTTAAAATGAATACATAATCGGTCTCTGATGTACTACATAATAACTAGACGTGTAAAAATTAAGCCATGATTTATAGGTCAAATTATTTATCTGTGATAAGGGCAGCATCATCATTCCCCGGACCCCCATTCCCCTCATCCCCTCATTTTTCTCAGCCCCGCTTCGGAGCTCCTAAGTTCTAGGGAGGCCTTCGATAGTCGATCATAAAAAATTGAAAAAATGTTAGTATTTTTGCAGATTCTTATAAAAGAATGAAAATATAAAACTAAGAACATTTCTGCTGTAATCGAGGCCTATAGGACACCCCCCGGAAACATCCTCCAGGGGTGTATCCCTTTCATATTTGAGGGGATAAGATTCCCCGTCTCACCCCTCCCTCTAGCAAGGTAGTAGATCCTCACTACTATACTATGAGAAAACTTCGCCAACGTGATAGTAACAGAGATATTAATTACAGCAAAAATTGCTAACAAGTCCATCATCATTGCAATTGAAGAACGTTTCAATGCTACACAATACATCTATTTCGGTGCTTAAATAACAGTGAGAAATCTACATGCTAACTTTTCTGTGAGAACATTTTTATTGGATGTATAGTCAAGCAATTCAGCACTAAGTTAAAATGTTACATTCATAGACCGAGTGAGCCCTGTCTATACACAGTTACTAATTCACATTTCACAAATTCACAAAAGTACAATGACGTGAGAATGAATTTAGATTTTGTTGCATTTGAAAATTTTATATTCTCGTCTAATGGACCGACAAATAGAAGAATTCTACTGCAATGATTCGACGTCCAATCAAATTGGAGATACAGGTCACGTGCAGTCGGATGATGTCAATTGGTTATTTGATAACAAATAACTGGCGAGTCACACAGTTGCAAACCTTATTGACATTGTAGGCTTCATGTGACACAATTACAGACCCTATTGAAATCATGTACACAAACCGATGCGACACAATTGCAAAAGATTGATAAATGTATAAAGTTGGATGTAGTATACCACTCCCCTACCCCACCCTGCATATCTCTTATTAGGTCCAGATATGTGTAAAGAACCGAATATATAGTATATACTCGCCTCCAGTAACAAAATAGAAAAGCTTCAGTCTTCTGTGTTTAAGTAAATATTTTACTAAATTAAATATAGTGTTTATAATCGTTGTTTAGTGGGCGGGAACGCGGAGAACGCCGTTCCCCCACTTTTTTCTAGGGAGGAAACGCGTTCCCCCACTATTTTACTCAAATCCATGTAAAAATCGGCTCAGGCCGTTGACACTTCACAGTGTCACAGTTGTGGTCGCCAACGATCAGTACAGTGATCATTGACGTCTGTGAATACAGCGTGTTGACCATACTATAGAGCAAACATGCAATTCATGTGTTCCTGTAAACCTGGCATCTCGATTAGAGTCGTCTTTTAGACGAAATTGCGAGCAACAAATTACTCAAATAGAGAGCGAATTATTTATCTTACGTCGAGATTCAATTCTGTCTGACCTAGAAACGAATTGGATATTGTTATCGAGTTTAGAGCGAGTGACGTCATAAACGTCATCGCTAAGGTTATAACATCATAACTGTTTCTGGGTCATCTTCTTTATTTGATTCAACTCCGCAACAGTACTATAGGTGTACAATATTCAGAGATAATAATTCAGGAAGCTGGTAGTCTACTGTGAGTTATGACTAGAAATTGGTGGATAAATTCTCATAGATAACTTTCTTGCTAAGTACATCAAATATGATGGTATAATTGTGTTTTAAAACATTATCAGTTAGGGTCTATATATTTGTTCTCTGAGTGTCTCTCTGTCTGTAATTGTTTGTAATTATTTCACAATAGTTTCTGTATCTGACAAAACTACATTAATTTTCAATTGATTATAATAATTTTATTGTATTTTTGTACATGCAACAGTTTTAAAACAAAGGCAGAAACATGCAAAAATTCCCGCAAGATTTTGCCTTACGGCACTGATCCAGGCGTTCCCCCACTTATTTTTTTAGGACTACACCCCTGGTTAAAACTGATCATAGCATTTAATAATAATTATCATTCTGACTGGCAAGTAAATTTCTAAAATATATCTAGGCCTACCAACTGAACAGTTCAATTTTTCATTTCCATTCTGACAGCAATTCAATGTTAAATGTGAAATTCAATGTCACCGCGATATTTTATTTTTCTTTCCGCACCTCAGAACTGTTCGAAGTGTAACAGAATGATACAATTCATATTTTGCGGTAAATGGCAGCTCGTAACTAAGTTACATTTTGATGTGTTTTTCTCAGTATCATTATTATCTCAGACATCAAATATATCGGACATATTGGTCCCGGACAAAAGGTCCCCGAACACACAGTTCTGACATAAATTATCCCAAGATAACCAGTTCATAAATCCGAGTCACATCTTCTTTTAAGCAATGTCAATTTGTGTTTCCTTTCAATTATTGTATTTCAATTTGTAATAAAATAATTTTTATGTAGGCCCCCTAGGGTGAAAGGTCAAAGTGCACGCTACTAGAAGTTCATTTTTAAGCGAATTTTTGTTCATTTAACATTTGTACTAAATTTTGTAATAAAAGTCGACCTAGTTCCCACTAACATACGGTAAACGTGTATTGATAACATTTGTTCTAATACGACTCCGGGACATACCTAGCCTAGTTAGAGAGAGGGTTAGAATTGAATATACCCGGTTTAGGCTATAATTAGGTATAATTAGGATTTCAGTTATTGTTAGGTTCTAATTAGGGATCGAAATTCTTTTGTTTGAATTCATCTTAATTACTGAAATGGCAAAATACTTAAAAAAATGAAAAAAGGCGAAAAGGAAAAATTACTACTTAAAAAAAGTAGCAAAAGTACTACTTAAATGATGTTCCGGGGTTGGAAGCCTGATGTATTGTTATAAAGCGATTAGGACAAAGTAATTAAATTTCACATGCGAATCATTGTGAGCATCATATCAATGAATTTAATTTAATTCGATTCATTACCGTTTCTAGTTTCTATTCTATATTATTATCCATTATGTTCACTTCAATTTAATAATTTCACTAATTTGTATTTTACATATAGATAACTGTTTCGCCATTTAAGAATGCATCTCTCGTTTTATGCCTTGTATTTCATATCTCATTGATAAGAAACTTGTAATAAATAAACTTCTTTAAAATGTTCAATAACCTCTTTCTTCCAAGGATTATTTCCTTCCTTTTCTTTCTGTTCTCTTTCTTTCACACAATCCTCACTCATTCCGAAATGCCTAAACTGCTCATGATCTCATTCGACGGTTTTCGTTGGGACTACATCGATATCGCGCGAAAAGCAAACGTCTCGACGGTAAACTTTGACAGATTAATCACGAGTGGCGTCACCATTGATCACGGCGGCATGACGAACGCTTTCATCACAAAAACATTTCCGAATCATTATTCCCTTGTGACCGGACTCTACGAAGAAAATCACGGAATCATCGCGAATAGTTTCTACGATCCTGTTTTCAACGAAGTTTTCAACATCAATACGGAAACCGCAAACAATATAAAATGGTGGAATGGAACTGAGGGTAGGTTGGTTGAACCGATTTGGATTACAAATGAGAAAGTTAGAAGCAGCGTAGTGGGGCCTCCTCGCGCAAGTGGGGCCTTCTTTTGGCCCGGGAGCGAAGTTGAAGGTCAGCATCCGAAACATTTCCGAAAATACGATCCGAAAGTTAACTTCACGGAACGAGTCGATACGATTATCGAATGGTTTACGGATCATGATGAACCGATTAATTTGGGTTTTATGTATTTTCAAGAACCGGATGGTACTGGTCATATGTATGGACCCAATTCGGCGAAGATTTTAGTTATGATCGGACAGCTTGATGTGTTGGTGGGATATTTAATCTCAAAGCTGGAAGAACATAAATTGTTTCAGTCATTGAATTTGATCATAACGAGTGATCATGGAATGGTTGATATGCATGATCCTATATTCCTTGAAGATCATGTTGATATTAATTCGTTTGATTCTTATGGGACATCACCTGTGTTGAGTATTTTACCAAAAGATGGTAAGAGCTGATATTACTTTACTTGATTCTTTTTACCTAATGAAGGCGATTACTTCTGAGTAGTTTTAAATTTTACACGCGTGTTACAGATTTTTGTTCAATGAAATTTGTTTTAAAATTATTATCAATTACAAAATATAATTAAAAACGCTTTGTATTCAAGTCTCATTTCAATGTAGTCTGTAAAAATGTTTTTCTAATGTAGTTATTCTTCTCATTTATTTAATTTCTATAACTAAATGCGTAAATGTGTAAAAGATTTGAGGAATCACTATATCAGGGATAACGTTTAAATCACTGCCATTCTTCTATTAATGTGATTATATTCATAAAATTAATCACAGAATCAAAGTGATATATCAGAATTTCTATTGATTTGTAAAAGTTCTGTTATTAATTTTTTGCTCGACTCATTTTGGCTTTTTTTTAGAATTAGAATGACATAATATCTATTGACTGGTTTCAGGAACACAACTGGAAGATTTATACAGTACATTGAAGAAGATACCTAACTTGCTGGTTTATAAAAAAGATGAAATACCAGCTGAGTATCATTATAGAAACAATCGACGTATACTGCCTTTGCTTGTTACTGCAAACGAAGGATTTCACGTTTGCGCTACAAAGAAGAATGGTTGTACGGATGCTGGTATAATAACTTAGTTGATAGATTAAAGTAATGTATAAAATAGAATAATAATGATTTATAATCAGTGGTGAATTTCGGGGAGAATGTTTCAGTAAACAAGTTATTTTAGCATAGATTTTGGTTAAAATTGTGCAAGGCGCACGGTTATTGGAGCTACTGCAATGCATTGTAATATTATTTGATTATAATATTTAAGTTTTTGTTATTAAAATGTAAAATCATTTTGTGAATTTGAATATAATTTTAATAAATCAGTTTCTTACCTGTAGAATCTGTACATAGGCTTCCTGTAATTGTCCATAAGTAAAGCAAATAATAGAGCAATAGTCAAGAGTTATAATACAATTCTGCCCTAATAAGCATCTGATTTTTTTTATCCATAAGCACTTTTGCATTCCGATTATTTGTTATTTAATTAGATTATAATTAATCAATTAATCAATTGGTTTTGACTAATTGCTCGCTTAATTAAATACCAGTACGTATCAATGAATTAAGTACTTGCATATATGATTAATTGATTGCATAATTGATTGATTAAGTTATTGCGTAATTAATTGATTTGCCAATTAAACGAGTGACTAATTGCTCGTTAAATTGATTGATTACCATGCGTTTCAGGTGATCACGGTTACAACAACAGCCTGCTTAGCATGCATCCTATCTTCATAGCACATGGTCATGCATTCAAGTCAAACTTCACCAGCAAGCCTTTTAACTCAGTAGATATTTATTCTCTCATTTGTTATATACTTGACATTCCACCCAGGGCAACTGACGGCAATCTTGATGTAGTCAAACATATGTTGCGGGAAGATGATGACGATGATGACGATGATCATAAGAGTTCTTTAATCACTCGTAAGTTGAGAGATATATTTACAGTATTATTTTATTGCTTTATTTGTATGGGATCATCAGTTTAATTTTTGTTAGACTCTGTAAGGTATATACGAATAATTGAAAGGAAATATACTGTGTTTATATGTCAATAGAGAATGAAAGAATATTGTTAAGAATACTCTATTACGATGAGAGTGTTTATTATGTAGTGTAATGTTGTATTTAACTGTCGATATTGTTAAGCAATTGATATTTATTTGTTGGTTATTGCTTTAAGTCATATCAGCTCAAAGAAGATGATTTAATGACACATATTTATAACATCAAATAGATTTACATTGAAACATTTAATTGCAAAATTAAAATCAATGAAAACAAGAAAAAGTCAAAGAGTTAAAATTATTGTTGAGGATTAGTTTTGCAGAAATATAATGAAAGTTGAATGTGCTTAATTTTTAATACAGTCCACTGAATGCTTTGAAATTTCGCTATAATCTTGTATCTTCAAAGCAGGCAGATTTTTCTGAATGAGTGAAGTTCATATTAAACAAACTAAACTAATTATTAATTTTTCTGATTACTTTAATTAACAATTTATAATATACTAATTAACAATTTATCAAAGTAATTAATGATTTATAAAACATCAAACAACTTAACAATTTTTTAAATTAATTGATGATTTATATCATACCAAAATCAGTAATATATTCTATTAATGATTTATAACATACCAAACAAATTAACGCCTATTTATCATTACATTCTGTGTCATTCTCCATCCAGTTGCTGCTGTTATCGGTGGCGTATCACTCATGTCGTTTATCTGCTGTGTGGGAGCTGTCAGAACGTATGTCATATTTCAACGACGTCGATTCACGACATGGACCAAGATGGAGAACAACGGCTTTGACACGACAGGAAAAGGAAATAAGCCACTTCTTGTTTCCGAAGATGAAGATGAATTTGCATAACAAAAATGATAAATAAATGAACGATATTTGTGAATGATAATTATTGGTGTTTTATATTCATTGAATGTATGGAGAAATTTATAAAGTTTTGTAACGGGTAGTGTGAAATTTATAGCTTTTTATAGATTTTTCAGAAATTCATTATTTAATTTTGTATTGATTGTTTTGAAATTATAAGATATTTGGATCGATATGTTATGCACAAGAAATTAGTATATTTATTTTTAGAAGTTAAGATTTTAAATTTGAGAGGAAATGATGATTTGAGATACAAGATGATTTGTGTTTGGGTTGTAAAATCGTTGCAACATATTACGGCAACATCATGTCAACATAACATCTGCTTAAAGTAACAACAGTGTTTAAGTACTGTTGAAGATTTTTACAATTAATTTATAGAAAAAAGTTTTAGAGCATATAATCAGCCAAAAAATTTATGTTGAGCTAGTTTCTAATATTGTATTTGTAATATTTGAGGTGACTTTCTTCAATCATTGCTTCTATATATTGAAATTATATTGACTGATACTTCATCGATTGCTATTACATTGTATAATATTCTGTTATTAATCTTTTAATTAACACTTACACTTTACTTAATAACCCTGATCTCAGCAACCCTTATCTTAACCCTAACTGCAATATTTGAATCCTAACTTTAACAAGAATATTAATAATCTTAGTATGTAAAGTGTTATAATTAATAATCTGTTTTGTGTTGCTATCAGATTACATTGTTATATTTTCAAAATGAAGGGTGTAGCCTAATGAACAAATTTCTATAATCTATACCAGGGATGGGCAGATTGTTTTTATTTTAAAGGCCACTTTTATCAAGGGTCATTTATTGGTATTCTTTTAAGATGAGTTTAGTTTGTTACTCTGTAGGCTGCCTGCTCGCTGTTATTTGAACAATCCTGATACATAATATTTGTTGGATTAAAATATTGCATTCATCGCTTAGGCTAGCCTCACACATATACTATACATAAACTCAAATTCTTGTTCATTGATGATCTAATGATTAAGCTCATCACATTACAGATGTATAATATTTAGGCATAAAGTTTCTAGAATATGCTTAACAGATTATAATATACACTGTATTTCAAACTGTTTTCTGTTTTTGATTAATGTGTGTTATATTTTTCTGAAAGTAAAATGATGAGTCTAAAATGAAATTGAGGTTCATAAATTGTACATAACTATCTTGTAGTCTTGTTTTTCCTAATTTGTTTAATAATTTTATGATCATTCAAAATTGTTATAAATTTGCAATGCTCAATTATAACACGTGCATATTTGTGTGTAATTATTTATACGACTGATATTAAAATTAGTTTTATTTGTGTACTATTAATAATAACTTTGCGCATTGCTAACAGCTTTATATTAGGTAATTTTAATGGTAAAGTTTAGTATCGATTGAATTTTTGAAGCATCCATTTTATTCAAAAATGTGAATGTTGTAAATATTATTCAAAATACAGCATTTTTTAACAACTGATTTGAATTATTTTGAGAGAAGTTGTAATTTAATTTCAATTTCTTCATTGTTGTATTTGTGTGTTGTATATTTGTGATGGAACTGGTTTTGTTGTAACTGATGATTCTTGCTTTTGTTTTCTTCTTCTGATTCCACTGCAACTTGTGATAACTGAGCTTTATTGTAACCAGACTGTATGTAGAATGGAACCATTTACTAAATAGAATCATCAAATAAAATTATTAAATAAAATCATTTTATCAATTAGAATCATCAGTCATTTGATTAAATAGAATCATTAAATAGAAACATTTGATTATATATTCTAGAATCATCGAATAGATCAATAAGCAATTGATCATTAAATCAGTTACTTAAATTTAGTTGTGGTCTAAAGCCTGTTGTTTTTTCTCGATTCAGGAATCACTCAATAATAAATGATATTATGAAGAAATCAGTTAGTTTACTGTGTGTAGAACCTAGTGTTCACTTATCACTTAGTTAATGCGCAACTAGTTTTTAACGCTGACATCATTATTGACTTGTTATGGTAATTTAATGTTTATGTAATGTCTCTTACTTTGTAGTGTTTTATTTGCTGATGTGGCGTTAAACAACTTACAAATAATCAAATAATTCCTGTCATCTGACTTAAGCTGGAAATTTAATTAATTGTAATTTGAAGCTGTACCCTAATCATATAATTGTAAATAGTTGTTGATAAATTTAAATTTAACATCTGGATTATCATTTGAGAATATCTCAGATGCAGCTTCTAATTTTGTATTTTACTAACGAGTGTAGCAGTTGACACAATACCATGTTAATTGAAGAACAAACCTGCAAAGATGTCTATTCAGAGGCTAGACTCTATCAAAATGCTTCTATTTAAAACGTCCTTATCAACTTATCAGTAATTTGTTTTCTTATGACACGGTTAGTATTATAGTCTTGAGACAATTCCAACAAAAATTCTTTTAATTCTTATTAGTTTTTTGTGTTTTATATGTTCATCAATTTTATCTGATAAATTAATTCATCAGTTAACTTATTGCAAGATATTACAGTATAGAGACATTAGATGATGTTTCTCTCAGTGTGTGTATATTCGGCACATTGCTTTATAAATAATTTTATCATGTAAAGATTACACCTCTATGTCATTTTATTTTATCATAAATTTGTTCAGACTCTCACGTTTGATTGTTGTATCATTGATTTAATTGACAGTAATCACTGAAACTTTATGTATATCATTGCTAATAATGGTTTGAGTCCGTTGTTTGTGTTGAACGTGAATGATCAGAGTTCCAATCTTGTCATTGGACCGGGTATCAAACTAAACGTTTATTTTGAGTTTGATGGCTTGTCAAGTAGCAAAGTGGTTAGAGCACCAGATTCAAATGTACAGGTTCAGGTTCGATTTCCTTGAATCTTCATGGTTTTACTAATTCGCTGCATTCACTGCTGTAAAGCGCTTAAAATATCAGCCACATTTGAACTACGTTTCGTATAATATAGTAATCCATTTCGTTAAACTTGAATTATTATGTTTTGATGGTCAAACATGCTGTTGTAAAATCTGATACTATATGCTGATATCGATTTTAAGGATCGTTTTTAGTATGTTTGCAGTTTTTCATGAAGTTAACTTTAAATATATTTGAACTAAATGAAATACTCGACTTTGCTCCTTAATTGTTCGCTTCAGTAATAAGTAAATCGATGAAAACTTTTATACTCTTGCTCCTTATTTAATCGAGTTCATGACTTGATTTCTATGAATGATTTCACGTAATTTTGAAATTATCTTTAACAAATAAACTACGGTTTTACTCCAGTGTTATACTATGTCAAAACGAAAAAAATCAAATTTTAACAGAATGTGACATTAAGTTCAACTAAATAAGAACTTTAATAGAGCATTGAATCATAATTTCTTATTTTACTGATATTTCTTATAAATGCGAATATATAATATATATATATTATATATTCGCATTTATAAGAAATATATAATATATATATATTATATATTCGAATATATATTCCAAAAGTTGTAATGAATAAAAATATTCTCTTTTTTCGTTGTACTGATTTGTCTTAATTTTATTCGTCGACAAATTCGAGGAAATGAGAAAACATGCAAGCAGAAGGAAAGATTAAAAAACGATCAGTGTCAACTGGTGGACGTTCCTGAAACACGTTCAATTCACTAAGCTTTCTTGACGAGCTTCTGCAGCAAGGCCTCGCTTATTAAATAGCCGCACCCACCAAACTTACTCAAGGCGATTAATTAAAAGAAATTTTCAGCTAAAATTACGGTTATTTTGATCTTAATCTCAGGTTAGAATTTTAATTCGAGTAGGGATTAGGTTTCGAGTAGGGATTAGGGTTAGAAAATTACTTCCTAGTTTCTACTAGAATTAAAATGATAACGTTAGATTGAGATAAAATTAATGGTAATTTTAGACGAAGATTTCTAACCGCAATTTCTAAGCATATATCATATGAATGCTTCGAGGACTTGATTTAAATCAATTTTGAAATCGAACACAACCATCATTTTAACTCCTAATCAAATCATAATTTTGTAAAACTCTGTAGTTCTCTATAAAACCTGTAATTCCTGTACAACTCAAATTCTAGTGGTTAGTTAAATTAATATTGACAAATGGATTAAAGGGGCGGGGTTTTGTGAAAAAAGAGACCTTTCTAGAGACAGCTTTCTTGGCAATGCGGCACCTGGCGCCACCAGTTACAGCGATTGAATGATAAACTAGTTTGTTAGCCTAGCGAACGTTCTAATTACTATTTGTAGTGCTTGACATTTAGATTTTTGACATCTAGAACCTAATCATTATTTATGCATCGTTTTCGAGTTTTGCTTGTTATATGAAATTGTGACAAAATCATTACTCCTCGATTTGCATGTAATTTGGCTGCTTATTCGATATACTGTTTGTGTTATGTCCTATTTCAAATCATGACGTTTTTTATAACATTATACTTACGGCCTATTTTAAATGAAATAACTTTAGCCATGATGATAAGCTTTATGTTGTAAATTAGCTTCTCTTTTGTGAATTTTAAATCCTTGCTATTGACATCAGACGTAGTTTTTGATGGTTGCTGCTATACTTTAATAGTTAAATTTTTTTAAATAAATAAAATTACTCGTCATTCAATTCACAAAATAAACAAATAACGACCATCATTAATTATCATAATTCAGCATTACTAAAATTTACATTACAACTACATAAGACAAAAATGCACAGGGACGCAAGTTATAAGTAGGCCTAAATTCGTTAACCCGTTAGAGTCTACAACTAGCGCAAGTTAGAGTTAGAAAAATGTGTAGAATTAATCTATTAATTCAGCAAATTGCAATATCCGTCACATCGTAAATCTTTTTTCTTCATTTTCCATCGTATAGAGACCTCGGGTCACAACGCAATGGTTTTACTTTCACGGATTTTGGTGGTAAATTGAACTGTCTCTTTCTTTCTACAAAGATTTTACTAAAATTTTAAGTTAAAGAAGTTTAGATATATTTATTACTTCAGTAATTATCGATGTCTAAAATAATATATAGACAAAGAAAGTGCAAAATACGCCTAAAATAAGAATTTTAAAAATGTAAATATTGGAAAAATTATGTTTTAGAGTTACAAATTTCCGGATATATATTTTAGTCTTCTATTTTTAACTCCCTAAGATTGTTTCGAAAACGTTTCCACTCAATGGTTGAACCACTCATCGGATATGAGATACAATCTGTCAGCGATTCAGACATTTTTCCACACTAGTGATTTATGTCGTGTTTAGTCGGCGCAAAAGTTTGACTGATCGACTTTAATGAACAAAGACGATTGAGATAAATAAATTACCCAAACATGTCAATTTTTCTCAATCATAAGGCTTAATTTGCATATAAAATACTTTGTCTAATAATTTGTCTTATTTTTATTAATCGATATCGATTGCGTTGGATCGTTGAAGCCGATTTAGATCGTCCACGATCGCATTCGATCGCTATAAATCGTTTTTGATCGTATTCGATCGCGTTGGATCGCTCCCGTTTGATTTAGATCGCTTTCGATTATTCTCGATTTCTCGTGATCGTGTTACATCGCATTCGATCGTTTTTGAAGACATTTGTTTTGTCTATTTTGATTGTAAAGTTGAACATAACATTGTCTGCTTGGCGATTATAATAAAATAAAATCGCTTATTTGTCCTTGAGTTCATTATTTTCGCTGTAGATAAAGAAAGTTTCTTTGCTAAAGCTCTGGATTAGAATGCAAGTGACAGTTACTTTAGCACGTGTTCAGTTTGTCACGTGTTCTCGAATTTGTAATAAGAATCCTGGTTAGTTGTTGGATAAACTAGTCGAATGAGTGTGAGAGAGAGAGTGTGTGTGTGTGCGTGAGAGAGAGAGAGAGAGAGAGAGAGAGAGAGAGAGA
>JAQIXG010003388.1:0-15007 GCA_034700105.1 Oconnorella tubifera | reverse complement strand
CATTTTTATTTTGATTCAGGATCATTTTAGGATCATTTTTATTTTGATTCAGGATCATTTTAGGATCATTTTTATTTTGATTCAGGATCATTTTAGGATCATTTTTATTTCGGTTCATATAACTATTTTATTTTGATTCGAAGCCGTTTTTATTCTGTCTCTCAAATCTAATTTTTTCTACCAAATAAACATCCACCCCTCCTCCAGTTCATCAGAACAGTGTTCGAGTAGAAAAATATTAGAAAAATCATTCTAAATGCAATTAAGAGCAATCATTATAAACGTTGGCACACTGATACACCGTGCAAGAAAAAGTTTACTCAAATGTACTTAACTTTAGATATTATGCGCGCTTATTGTGCTAAAAATGTCACTGCAAATGGTTTAATAAATTAGATTTTAACTAAAGTTTGACTGATCTATTTCAATCAAAGAACTTTTATTGGATGATAAGATCGCGCAGATTAACAAAGATAGTTTAAAAAAAGGTTTACACAAACTTTCAACATTAATGTATTGCAATTAAATTAAAATCCGTGTTAAAAGAGTTAAACAGTTAAAAAGAGTCCTGGAAAACTGCTCCAGTTCCCAGCACTGCAGCCGCATTTCCCTGTAGTTCCCGCATCATCGCCACAGCAAGGCGTTAGTCGAGATCTCAAACCTTGGATCTTCTGAGATTCGAACATTTTATGATTCTCAGCTGCAACAGCTGTCTATCTATAAAATAAATTTGGAAAAACAATTAAGAAAATTGAGCTAAATTCTACATGTTGCAATCGAAATCTTCATTTTTTTGAATAAATTATTTTCTGGATCGAAAGAATTCCTGAGTTTCAAAGCTTAAGGATAGATGCTCACAAAGGAAAGACAACAGCATCTCAGCATCATGTAAATGATTTTAGTGTACCAATCAACTTATATGATGAATTCTCTAGAGGGATCCGCTAGGCAGCAAATTGCACCAAGAGGTCCCACCCTCTGGTGATCATTATTACATGAAAGATTATATAATAAATTAATATATTAACAGTGTAAGCCCTCTAGATTATGCTCTAATAAACCTACGCGTTAATTTTCTTGAAACAAATGAAAATATAAAATGACACTCACGGGAAAACTAGACTGAAATTCATTTTCAAAAATCTATATAATATACAGATAAAATATAGGTGTAAGTATTTACCCATTAATAAAATCAGCATTACAGTTTACAAATATAGGAAGGCTATTTTTACTAGATTTAATGAATGGCTTTAGATTCTATGATAGAAACGACGAGCAATAAAATGCTCTGCATTAAAATCAAAGAAGTTGGGTTTCCAAGTCAATGGCACGCACTGTTAGAAAACTAATAAATAAGTTAATAGGCTTAACATGTGATTTCAAATTATCTATTTAGCTCAGAATTAACTATTTATCTGAATTAAAATAATGTAAATTAGCAACTATAGTGTACCGGTAACACTATAGATGCGTAGTATATTCTAAGCTGTAATGACTACAATAAATTTATTACATTTTAATTTATTAATTTAAGAGATCGATTAAAAAATTATCATTGTCGTAGAACCAATATTGAAAGTAAGCATTCTATTATACCTTGTATATATACTGTATATATTAAATATAACAGAATAAACGTGTTTTCATAGCAGAAAATGGCTAGTAATGAGTGAGCTGATTGTCTAAACTTCTAAGTTAACAAAGGATAAATACAATTAAACTGTTTTAAGCCAATAATTCATGAACATGGAGTGTATACCGTTTGACAAAAACTTGTCATTCTTCCCCAGTTAAAACTGATGTCCATTTCTTCGATTCCGTACGGATGGATTTTTGACTCAATCTAGTTACTCTACTCGGATATGAACTCATTTCACTTAATTACTCGAGAATTCAACGCTTTTGCCGCTACAAATATAAAATTACTATAAACAAGAGCTCAATAGTCTCATATATAAGCCTCATATTCATTTTTTATTCATATATTTATATTCAATTTACTTTATATATTTATATATTCATTTACTTTATATATTCATACATTCATTTATTCATTCATTTACTTTACAACATTTTCTTGCTCGCTTATATTTGACTACTAGAAAATGAATAACCGAGGAAGTATAGTTAGGAGAGACGTGGTAGAGAGAAGTTTGATCTCAATGAATAACATCCCTGACGAGTGGAGTGTGGGGCCTGGAACTTTCTATGAACTGAATCTTAAAATGTGTCACATACAAGTGTTGCAATATGGATTCAGCTGGCCAATGCAAGAGTCAGTATAGGCCTACTTTGTTTGTGCTTTTATTTTTGTCATTAGGTTTAAGTGAAGAGGTATTGGATGTTAATTTAGAGATTAGAATTAAATCGAACTAAGATAATAATTATTAGTTATAATTTGAGAGTTTCCTATAGTGTCTAATTGTATTATATCAATACTACAATTGAAATAAAAAAGTTGAGAAAAATGGAAATGTTTATTGAAAACTAGAAAAAATTGATATACACCTATTGCATAATGCAGTTGTAAATTTGTAGGCCTACTATAATTGTAGTAAGGAAACAACTGTATATCAATATCTCTATATCTATATCTTATTTCTGCCTGTATAAGTCATAGGCCTAGCTGTAGCTTATGCTTGTTGTACTTGAAACTATAAGCCTGTATTAAGTTATTAACTTATGCAAGTTTACATTTTACAGATATATAAAACTGTTTCGATTTCTAAATGTTCTAATAATTTACTTTTAAGTTACAATTAAAATTCAGTGCTTTTCGGATCCTGTATATTTTCGAATATTTTTTATGTGTATTTCAGTTCTACTGGATTCAGAGATTTAAATTCGATACCTGATCCCAAACAAATACTAATACTTGATCTAGGAACTAATGAACTCACCACACTTGAGTCTCACCAACTTGTTATGTTTACACAACTGAGAGCTTTAAATGCTTCACTTAACAGAATACAGAGGTAGAAATGAACCTGATAACTTAATTTTTAACTTTAGGTAGTTATCAGAACTTTAGCTTGATAATTTAACTTTGGTATCTTAATTTTGTTGGTTAAATTGTAATTATCTACAGTTAAGTTTTGTTGACTTGGCATAATTATTTCACAGGTTAATTTTAGCTTAATATTATTAATTAGTCATTCAATTACCTTACAATTTCAAGAAAGGGGGGTGAGGGGTTGAAGGGTAAGGGGTGATTGGGAGGAAGAAAGTTATGAGTATAAACCTGGCGATCATTTTCAGCATTTTATTTAATCAATACATGCAGTTTAATCAAAAATGAATCGTCAAAAATGTTTTAATATGTTGGCTGGAGGTGAGAGGGTATGTTTAATTGTTTGAATTTGCTTGCGCCCCATTCTCTTATATATTCATTTTCTATTAGTTCCATTTCTCATGTCAGAGAAAGTATTATCTATAGCAGTATATATTACAATAATTGAAATTTATCATGATGTTGAAATTATCATGATGTATACAATGTTTATTTATATGATTGCATTTTTTAACATTAAAACATTCAAAAATGGCCTTTTTAGATTCCCAGGAGTTGAAGTTTTAAGAAATCTGGTTTCTTTGGATCTGTCGCATAATAACATCTCAGAAGTGTCAAGTGAATTAACCAACTGTCAGCAACTTGTTAAACTAGATTTATCAGTCAACAAACTTGATCATATTTCTTTTATGCCTTTGTTAAGTAATCTACAAGTATTGCAGATACATCATAATAGGGTTTGATATGTCTCTTTACACATTTAAGTTAGTAATTGAGAGAATTTATTGAATCGTTAAATGACCAATTGATTGCATAAATTCAAGCAATTAAATAAGCAATCAAAACTTAATACTGATTAAGTTTTGATTGCTTATTTAATTGCTTGAATTTATTGTTTGAATTCTTGATTAACTAATTGATTAAATTGTTAATTGCCTAGTTTATGCCAGCTTTATAGAGCGATTGATTTATATTTTTGATTGATAGAATAAATATTTATTGACTGATATAGTGAAATATTTAAAATTAATTTTCAGTTAAGATCACTGAATGGCGTACAGAATCTTCCAAAACTTCGGCAACTTTTTGCACACAACAATCAACTTGTAAGCTGCAACTCTTTATAAATAAAGTTAAAAATATACAGTACTAGTTATCTTTCATGTTATCTTTCAATAGGTTTGTAACTAAATGCATTCTCTGTCATTTTTATTCATTTTTTATAATAGTACAAGTGCCAAGTATAATTACATCTGACAATTCAATGTATAATATATTTGCCAAGATTTAAAAAAAATAATGAAAATATTTTTGAATGAACACTTAGAATACTACTGGTATTTTGCAATTAAATTATTATTTATTTGATGGTCTATTATTCAGTAATTTTTTTATATATATTAAAAATAATTTATATAAAAATATTATTTATTTAGATATTATATTATTTTTGCTTAGTCTACTGTGCTAATTCTTATATCATATATTAACACCTCTTTTCAGGTGGATTTAGTTCCAGTTGAGAACTGTTCACATCTTTCACTCATAGACTGTTCAAGTAATAACATCACTTCACTCGACTCTATAGTCAGATCACTTAATGGATTGTATCAGCTAGAATCACTCTCTCTCTATGTAAGTAAAGATATTTAATAGATAGATTTTTATCAAACAATAATAATGCTGTTCCTAAATTTACCTTTGATTTGACTGTATATATTGAAGATAATTTACATGAAGCTATAGACTGATATATTAAAATTTATTTGAATATTAGAAAGATTACACTAGTGTAAGTTGCTTTAATTGATAGATTTTTAACTAAGGCTTTAATTTAACCTTCATTGCAAGCTGGGCGAGGGTGCAATATCCCTGGAGGCCCCTGTAGCAGTCTTTAATGCAGGCCCCTTTACATTGATATTTATTCATCGATGCCCCTCATTTACTTTCAAAATTAACTGATGACTTTAAATTTCATATACTTTAGTGGAACCAGACAATGATAACTCCATGGGTCCCCCACAAAATCAAAAATTTATAAAAATGACCCCAAAATTATAAAAGTTATTTACAATCATTTGTTTAGAACAACCCAATATCAAAGCTGGGTAACTATGAGCAAGGACTCGTATCACGCACAAATATATCATCACTAGATGGAGTCAGTGTAAGAAGTAAACATAAAAAAAAGCGAATGAATGAAAGACAATATCAATCACTCAGCTATCATCCCAACAGATGGTTTACACAAAATGTAAGTTGTATGATAGCCGCTTTATTGTGTTTATTTGATGTTATCATTTTACTGGCTAATCTTGTGCTTAATTCTTGATATACGTTATGAAGATTTTTAATCGCTTTGTAAATAAGATTTGTTTATTATTTATTAATATTATTTATTTATTTCTTAATAAGAGTTAGTTAAAAGGTTAGTTAAATTTATTTTTGAAAGGTAATTTAAATTTATTTGAGTTTAACGTCTGGTTTATCGTATTGTATGAACAGTATCTGAGATGTAGCAGTCAATTAAGTACTAACTAAAAAGCCTTATTTACTATCAACTTAAATAACTAATTTTTTTATTTTCTAATTCAACAAGTAATAATAACAACTATTCATATTATTATTCAATAAATAATATTTAATATTTAAAACCAGATTAATTCTCAAGATCAAGAAATATATCAAGAAAGAAGAAGTCATAACAATGAATGGGATAACTGTGAAGAGGAAAGATGGAATGTAAGAAGAAGAAAAGAAAAAGAATTATCATTTTATGCTGATGAGGTGCACAATCATCCTTGGATGCCTTTGTCTAGATTTGCTGAGAGAGCCTATCAAGAACATTTAGCAGATAAAAAGAAAGCTGTTGAAGATAGAGTTCAATATTTAAACAGCAAAGCTGCGTAAGTTTGAAGTTATTTTGAATGTATTTTGACGTCAGTTTTTAAGCTTGAACTTATTTTTCAGATTATTTTGATGTCATTTTTTTTATACGTTTGAACTGATTTTTTGGAATATATTGATGTCATTTTTAGGTAAATTTAAAATTGTTATTTCAGTAAAATTTTGAAAATTTCTGATCAGAATAATATCAATGTATATTTCTAATTTATCTAATAAATGATATCAAAAATATAGCAGAACAAGTAAATAAATATAAAGTTTAATATACACTGTTGCAGTTTAATTTCACAGTATAAATAATATACTCTATCAGCTAATTGGTTGTAAATTTTAACTGGCAAATTGTAATTAACTTAGTAATTTTTATGATACTGCTTTAGTATCAAGTTATAATACTATTTTAATTATAATTTATTCAGAGCTTTACAGAACAAATATAATAAATATGAAGATAACACACTTCGTGATATGGACTACTGTCTCAGGTTTGTAAAAGTTAAAAAAAGTGTGTCTGAGGTGTATTCAGCTCCCAGTGAATTATAAGTAGCTATTTGTTGCCTCTTTCAGTATTAAATTTTAATTAAACAAATATTATTTCATGATAATGATGTTATCATTGATGTTATCATCTAAATATATGAGAATTGATTAATAATTCTGTTTTGTTCGAGTCAACTGAATGTATGCGTAAATAAATAAACGAATATAAAATACAAGTAGCCTAATCACGATGGACAGATATGACTAATATGTTTCACTGTGATTAATACGCATGATCAACGCAAAGGTGTATATAGCAGCTGGATCAGTTAAGAATACACTCAGCGCCATGACTATCCGGTGAAACAACTAACCAACATAGTATCACTCAGTAGCATTTAATTATTCTCTACATTTTTGCATTACAAAATTTCAATCGCTTCAAAAAAAAATCGTTACAATATTTTAAAATTTTCTAGTGATAATAGGAACACTCTGGTTGAGTCTTTGGTTTATCGGCGAACCCTACTAACAAAGAAGCACTTTCGAAAAATTTTATCAAGTTTTTTATTATAAAGAAATCATCTAGTATTATATCTGTTTTTGCTATTTTTCTAGATATCTTAAATCTATTCCACCGAGAGATAACAGTGCCAACATAAAACACAGGGTATATCCAGTGGAAGAAAGCATTCGATTTCAATCTCCACCTATCCCACCTATTCCTGCAAGTAAAATCTTACCTGAGGTGGAACTTATTTCTTCTAGTCCTTGGCAAAATGTGGTAGGATTGTCAATTAATTACCACTTTATTCTTTAATGTAATATTTCTTGAGAAATTGATTAAAAATTAAATTTGGAACACTTTGGTGAAGTGGTAATAACTCTGTTTTAACACTAATACGTTCGATTCCCTTGAAATGCAATATGTTATAAATAACAGTAACAGTGTGCTTTAAATCAATGGTAGATCTAACAGTAGTTAAGTATGTCAACTTACATTTAATCCTGAGTAAAACTTTGCTTCAATCTTTCATTCTTACATTAAGTCATTCTCTCGTTCATCCATCCATCTAATAATCCATCATCATCTTGTATTTAATTATTCATTCATTCACTCACTCACTTATTCACTCATTTATTCAGTAGTGTATACTATTAATGTGTAGAATATACTTATATATATTATAAGTATATTTCATACATTACTTTAGCATTTGATATATATTTTTATTCAGGATTTCAATGTTCGTCCAGACTATACTTTCCCGCCCAAACCACACCCGCCGGCAGATCGTCTTATTGTTGAGCCACTCATCGTTGACACGCCTCTACATTCCTATCAACCGACCTATAAGGCCGATCGCAGGGTGCGCCTGCAACCTTTACATACCACCACAGAGTACAGGCGTACTGAATTTGCCTGATAAACATTAAATTTTCTATGCTGTTTCAAAGTGCATTTAAATTTTTTAATATTTTTACAATTGGCTAAAAAGAACTAGTATAAAGGCGTATTCAATCGTTTTGGAATGTGAGGAAACATTTATTTTTGAATAGATTTATCATTTTAATAAATGATAACTAGTATCTTTTGCATCTTTTGATACAATCTTTTGATCTTTTTGTATCCATATGGTACACTTTTTAACATCCTTGTAAAGCTTGTAAGAATCTTCAATGAGTTCTGATTATAACGGTTTAAAACACTAGATTTAATTTACGATTTTCAGATATCGCGAAATGCTTAATTATATCTCAATTTAAGTAACAAAATTACTGGTGGGAGGGAATTAAATGGTATCACAATAATTTGTTTCCAGACTTTTCGTCTACGAGAATTTGTCTGCAAACATTTGGTCTACTGACAAAATGTTTGCAGAAAACCTATAATTGGTCTACATTAGGGTAAGAGTTAGAGTTAGGCAAAATATAAGTTGTGGTCTTAATGTAGGTATATCAAATGTATACTGTACCCTTCAATCAAACTTACAGTTTATCATCTTATTCTCTTATCTTTCTTCCTGTTATACCCTTCTACTAAGCCTATAGTTACATAATTACATTGTCTATAGTTACATTATACATAATTTCAGCAACTACAGTATTATTTAAAATATTACCAATTATAATAGAGTACCTCTCCCATTACCAATAAGTATCCCCAACAAACAGCATCATAGTACAACCCTTCCCCTTCTTTATTAACAGTTATAATATTTCACGGTCTTAGGTCTTATAATTAATTAATTATCCATTTTGCTGTTAGGTTCAAAAATGGTTAAAAAACCAGATCCTACTAATGGAAAATGGAAATAATTTTTTTACTTTTTTCTATATTGGTAACATTAGAGAGATCAATAATAATGGCGTCTATCTGTGATTAAAAAAAAAAAAAAATTAAATTTTTGCGGGGGAATAGTTTAATATTAGGGTTCAATATTCCAAATGTAGAAAATTTTCACTGTGTTTTAACTAATTATTTGTAAGATTTTATAAAATTATTTCAAAGTTACAACAATTACCGAAGACGGCTTTTTATGCTTAAATTAGGCTTAATGCTAACCCTAAATCTGTATGAAATATAAATTTGGATTTCTGCATGTTTTGGACAGTACGGTATTTTGGGGGAAGATTAGGGAAATTTCTGAAATTTATCCTCGTTATTATTTGAGAAAAAGTGTTAATTATTTAAATAATATTAAAAACGAACAAGTTCTTACCCCTTATTCATTATTTTATCCCCTTTTAAAGTTTTTAAATATTTATAATTGAATAAATGATTAAATACTTTAAATCCTGTAATAAACATATTGTCTGCAATTTCTAGACAAACTAAATCTTCTAATTTGATTAAATTTCTAATCACCTATTTGAAATGATGAACGGGGGCGTGGGGGCTGCTAGCCCCGGGAGAAACGGCCCCACATTATACACAGTAGAACAGTTGGAGTTAATTCGCAGATTGAGAAACAGCGGCATAAAGAAGGAAGACATTGTTGGCGCGTTTGATTCATTCGATCGTTTAGACAAAGAACTAGGACCAGTGTACAACATTCCCGTTACTTTGGTTTGTCTAATTGTTGAGCCGCGCTTAAAATACAATGCCTGTTTAGTATCATCATAAAGATATATTATATTTAATGATAATAAATTGTTTAATTAATATTTAATTAATTTATAGAGTTTCAATTGAAAATACATTTATTTATAAAAAGACATTTTATTGATGCGAATAGTGCGCCTGTTCAACGCAGGGTCTGATTTCGACCTCTATCGAAATTACTATAAGTTGATAGTAAATATTATTTCTTATTTATTGCGTTAAGCGAATATTTATAAATGGAATCAAGCCAATACATTAACGTTCATTTATGTAATACATTAAGTCAGTTTCAATTAAGGCGCTCTTGCAGATCGTAAATTTCTTAACAACTTGAGTCAAAGTCGATATATTGTTAATTTACTTTTAAAATTTAATCTATATTAATTTCTACCAGAAACTAAATCTTTATCTCGTGAAACAATTATAATTTCTGCGCATATTTTAACTTAGAATTTCAATGATTAATTTTTAAATCTTTATTTACATTACTTCAGGCTCTACAAGCCCAGGCTTTACAGCTAATGGCATTAGGCATTGCTAATAATAGCTCGGCTGTTCCGATTAATGCCCTCCCTCCCTCAGTTGTATTAGCCAATAGCAATCAGTCATTCACTGCATCCACGGCTGTTACTAGCTCCGTGCACACCCCCTCTGTTGTTATAAATAGACTTCCTCAACTTGTTAATATTATCCAACCAACGGTTTGCTTGTTTGTCTGTTTGTCTGTCTGGTTGTCTGTAGGTTTCTGTCTGTTGTATGTCAGTAAATATGTTTATTTGCTTTCTGTTTGTCTGTCTGTCTGTTTGTATATATGTCAGTCTGTCTCTTTGTCATTCAGATTTTATGTTTATTTGCTCTTTGTTTGCTTTTTGTCTGTTTGTCTATAGGTCTGTCTGTCTGTCCGTCTGTTTGTCAGTCTGATTATGTGTTTATTTATTTCTCTGTTTGTTTATAAATTTCAGTTTCAATGTCAGTTTCTATCTTTGTTACTATATACGTTTCCTATCGATAAAATAGCTGGAAAATAGATAAAGAAACAGAGATATAGATATGAACTATCTAGCTCTTATGATACCTTTCCATGTTTCAATGCCTATTTAAGCTATTGTTTAAACTGTCTTTCTCAAACTGTTTTTGTACTGTCATTAAATTTTCATATAATATGTTAATTATAATAACGGATCTGTTAAAAGTTATATAAATCAAGTTCCATATTTCTATATAACTATCTTATATATTTCAACTTTTTTGCTTTTATATTCTTATAAGTATTAGACTCTTTGTCCCTTGAATAGAAATGTTAATGATTTTTAATTCTTAATTAATCAAAGGGTGCAACAAGTGACTGATTATCTGTCACACACTTCTTTACTTTGTCACTTTATCTCGTGTGACTTTAAGAAACAAATTTCCATATTAAATTTTACATTAATATTTTTTTGCATTATTCCAGATTCCACCGCAACCTACGGAAGTTTCCACCCCGGTGGATCCATCCATCACTTCCGTGATCATCCCTCGTCCCTCCATCACTCAGTCATCACTTCAGAATCACTCCAATGTTCCGGAGTCAAGTAACGATAGAGTCGTTCTAGAGAACAGTTTACTGCAACAGCTCGCTTGCGGGTTACTTAAAAATGGCGGAATACAGGATTCTGATGTGGATCAGAAAGAATACGCGGAATTTCTAAGGTTAGAACGAGTTTAGAACGGGTTAGAACTATTAGAATGAGTTAGAACGGGTTAGAACACGTTTAGAACAGGTTGAACTAGAAATTGAGAGATAGGGGGTTTGAGTTTAGTGTGGCTTTTACTATAGATTTCAATTTTTTACTTTTATTTCAAGTTTTGTCATTTTCTTATTATGTAATATGAATTAATTGTATTCAATATTATTGATCTGTGAATGTTATTAAAGTTATAGGGGTTTATTTTTAATCGTAATCCTTGTTGGTCAAGTGGTAGACAAGTGGTAGATCAGTTGAATCGATTGCAAGAGGTCCAGGTTCGATTCCTGTGAATGCTGACTATTTTGTTTACTTGCTGCACCCTTTAATAATGGCACTGATGTTGATATTGTTACATCTGAGATATTATTCATAGGAAACAGTAAAATCCAGATGTTTAACTTAACCTTACTTGCTGCATCCTTTAGTATGACGCTGAAATTTATTGCAATGTCTGAGACATTATTCATATAATACAGTAAAATCCAGATTTAAAACTTAACTTGCTGCACCCTTCAGTAAGACACTTAAAATTATTCCTAACAAATAACATTTACTATTTTGATTAATATCCACTTAGCAATATCAATCTTGATTGACATATTCTACTAGGCTAAAGGGGCGGGACTTGTTAAAACACATGCCTCTCTTTAAACTTTAGAATATTATCAGACAATTGCGTCTTTTTTGATTTATTTCTTTCTTTATCCTTGAATTTCTTTCATTTTTTTTTATATTTATTTCTTTTGTTTCTTTCTCTCTCTAGTCAGGGTGATGATGCTTGCTGTGAAGAGATCAGAGCTTTTTCTCTCAAACACAACATCAAGCAACAACAAATAGCTACACTGGCTGGTTGGCATTTTGTTTATTTTATTTTATTTGGTATTTTATTTTGCTACAGTTTGCTAGTTGTGTAATAACACAAATAATATTCGTTCGCTTAGAACGATCGGGGAAAGTTTACGCATTTAGACGTTTGTAATAATCATATATTATATAAATGACAACGATGCTGAGATCTATGACGTAGTGCGCTTTAAAATCGATAAAGTTTCAAACGAGCACAATAATACCGTGCGGTTTAGTGATAGCGCATCTGACTTAAGATTAGAAGGTTGCGTGTTCAAATCACGTAGGAATCAATGTTTTTTAAATAATCAATTTTCTAATTAAATATTAAATATATTTTAAGTTCTAAGTTTAAGAGGACTAGAACCTGTCTTGGAAAAAAGCAAATTTTGTTGCATTTCTTTTATTGGTTTTTTCCTTTTAAATTGCTTTGTATGATGTACCCTTCTCCCAAGCATACGGTTTATTATCTTGTTCTTTTATCTTACTTCTTGATGTACCGTTCTCACAAGCCTACTTTTATTATCTGAAAATTATAATTCTATGTTTTTTATATTATCATTATATAATTATAGTTTATGTTTTATAATTTATATAATTTCTATGTTATTATTATGTTAACTATATAAGGTTATAACGTTTATGACGCTAAAGGATTGCTTGTCATAGGTATATGTCAGTCGTACGTCAGTCGTTATATGAAAGGCGACATATATGACATGTCAGAGAGAAGTAGACGGGCTATTCAGAAGTGGTACCTCATTTATAGAAAAAACCCCGCTAGCATTGGTAACATTCGCTTTATTTTATCAGTGAAAATACTTTAATGGTAACGATTTATTTCATTAGTGAAAATCTTTTTTCGGTAATGAAATTTTTGTATAAAAATCGTGCTTTTTATCGTAACTTATATAAAGCCATAACAATGATAATATTTTATTTCATATTGATAAACTATCTTATCAGATATTTGATCTTAAATTTTAGAAGAGAAATTTGATAAAATTCACTTTGTCTTGCACAATATTGAATATTGATTTTGTATAATTGAATAATGATAAAAAAAGTTGATTCTGATGCATCGACATAATGTATTGTATGTATTGAGGTTTAGGTTACGTTTAACGTCTGGATTACCGTATTAACGATGTTGAAGATGTAGCTGTTAATTTTTAACATAATTAATAATTATATTAACATAATGATAATTAAGTGCCTTACTAATGGGTGCAGCCAGTTAGTGAAATAGTGAGCTAGCCGGAATTCGAACCTGGACCTGTTGATTTAGAATCCAGCATTGTAACTATTTCTTTAATGAGCCTTGAATTTTTGTGACGTATTGTGTTGTATTATATTGATGTATTGTACTGATATATTAATATAAAATTCAATGTTGATATAATTTGATATAATTTACTGCCACCTTTTGACAATATTACTATCACAATTTGTGATGATGTGACTTCATTTCTCTCCCACATAGCCATCGCCGCTAACGCTGCCGCTATCATCCTAAATGCCGCTAATCCCAACAACGGTTCCGCCCTCCAAACCAACCCACCCGGCCCCTCCCCGCTTAGAAAATTCATTTCCCCCGGTAGCCCCATAGATCTCGCCGAATTTGCCGCATCAAATGGAGCCGCGGGATTGATCGAAGGGAACGGGGGGTTTCCTAGAAGGGAAAGATTCGTTTTTAGGCCGAATCATCTGGAGATTTTGGAACGATATTTCCAGGATAATAATTATCCGTCTTATGAAACGAGGGAGGATATAGCGCGAGCATGTAATGTTGTCACTGAGACGTTGTGTAAGTGATCAATCATTCAATCAATCATTTATTTAATCAATCATATAATCATTTAATTATTTAGTCAATCAATCATTTATTTAATCAATCATTTAATCAATCATTTAATTAATCAATCATTTAATCCATCAATCAATCATTTAATCAATCATTTAATTCATTAATCAATCATCTAATCAGTCAATGAACAAAGGTTTAACGTCTGTTTAACCGTCGAGGGACGATGTCTCAGACGTCCCTCAGTATTAGTCAAGACCACACATGCTCCGCCCAATGCTGTGAGGACAAACCTTCAACTGAGAGAGGAAACCATTTAGCAGAGGGAAATCAGTTCTTAAGAAAATAGAGGAAGAAAAAAATGTTGTTTTTATTTATTTTTTATTTTGTTTTGTATAAATGTTAAGTTTAACGTCTGGATTACTGCGTTATAAATGATGATTCAGACGCAGTTGTCAATTTAAGCGTCTTACTAAAGGGTGCAGCTAGTTACTTAGGTTATATTTACTTAGCTTATTGTTACTTAGACTATAGTTACTCTGCCTATAGTTATTAAGCCAATAGTTACTTACTTGTATTTATTTCATATAATATTTCCAACCAGCCGGTAGGGAGTTAACAGAAAGAGAGAAAGTCTCGACTCAAATCATTTCTAATTGGTTCGCTAACAAAAGAAAGGAACTCAAGAAGTTAGCGCGCGAAGGTTAGATACAGTACTAAAATAATTTGTGCTGATGTGACTTTAATCGTTTATGTTGTCTAATTAATTTATAAACTAATTTGTGCTGATGTGACATTAATCGTCTGTTCTCTCTAACTAAATCATCAACTAATTTGTGCTGATGTGACATTAAACACATATTCTACCTATCTAAACATAATAATTCATGCAATAATTTGCGCTGATGTAATATTAAGCATATATTCTGCCTAACTATCCATAACAATTCAATATTTGTGCTGATGTGACGTTTAGAAGGCCTAATGGACGTTTCCTTGGTGCCCATGCGACCCCGGGGCCATCCCTCCAGGCTCTACTCTGACATAGCCATGATACAGCACTACAGGGGCGGGCCTTCAGCTGTCAATCAAACTATAGATCTCAACAACACAGTGTCAAG
>JAQIXG010003387.1:0-15009 GCA_034700105.1 Oconnorella tubifera | reverse complement strand
TGTGAAT
This sequence comes from Oconnorella tubifera, assembly GCA_034700105.1. Classification (NCBI taxonomy): domain Eukaryota; kingdom Metazoa; phylum Annelida; class Clitellata; order Enchytraeida; family Enchytraeidae; genus Oconnorella; species Oconnorella tubifera. Next base: position 15,002 of record JAQIXG010003387.1, on the reverse strand, counting down.
TAAAATTACATAATTGAAATAAAACGATTTTTACCTGATATTTTCATGTTATTGTCATCTACGTAGTTTGCTATATTTTAATTTCATTAAATGATGCTTATTAAATTTTCAAACCGCACAGTCATTTGTAGACATTCCTCTTTTGGACTCGTAATTATTATCTTTCAGACATGGCAGCTGCCTGTGATGGAAAGAGATTTGACATGGACCAACGATTTGAATATCGAGAGCCAAGTGTGTCCAGAATGTGGAAAGATGTTCAGTTACAAGGGCAACCTGCGTACTCACATGAGAAATATGCATTTGGGCGTGTTTCCTTATCGCTGCCAGGCTTGTGGCAAGGGTGTCCGACGGAAGGATGAACTTTATAGCCATATGTTTGCGCAACATAACATTCGCTAGAATATATATTTGGATGTTATTTTCATATGCACCAAGCTGTTTTTACATCAGACCTTGTATAGCAATTGTAATGTGAAGAATAGAGAGCAGAAATTTTTTATTTTATTTTTTTTATATGGTTTGTTCTTCTTGGTTTTTTTATTACTTTACCTGGCTGCTGTTGATGTACTTCTTCTATAAGATTGATTTTGTTTACTTGGTTTATGGATGTTTTGTTGGAGTTGTCATTACAACGTAATATGACATTTTTTATGTAAAGTTTACAGTTTTTCGAAGTTATTTAAATACAAGATATAGTGAAAATCTAACTTGATGCATGCAATGATTCATTTAAGCAATGTGCATCATCTAGGATTGAAATTGAATTACGTTGATCAGTTATTATATTTTAATGTATTTTGAATTGACATGTCCAAAATTCTACTTCAGTATTCTAAACTGCAATTTGAGATGCTATTTTAAAGATGTTCTTTAAATTAATCTCTTGTAGAATGAAAGCTGCTCTGTGAGGTATCAATCTCGAATCAATAACCCATCAACTGCAGAGCGAATGATTGTAATGGTTGAAGATTATCATACGTACCCAATATTATGTCCATTTTGCCAGAAAGGTTTCAACCAAAAGCGTTTCTGTGAATTTCATATGGCTGCTAAACACGGATTGCCTAAAGAATTCAAGTGCGGCATTTGTGGAAAGGAGTTTGCGTATAACTGTAAATTAAAGGATCACATGAGATTTTGCAAATAGTGCATGTTTCTGTTTTGATATATCAATTGCATGAAAACTTCTGTGTTTTATTGAGACATGGAGTGTGTATTTTTTGGGTATCTAAATTACGTTTAGGTTTATATACTCTCTATAAAAGGCTATTATAAACTGTTGAACTTCTCGTATGATGTTTTACTTTAACTGGTTGTCTGAAATATTCATTCCTTTGTACAGTTTTTTGATATTTTGTGTAACTAAAAGATTAAAAGAACATGAAAGTTTTTAACTGTTATTTTTGTTCTTTGTTGGTAGGCATTGCGAGTTGAAACATCAGTAAAATTGCTCTGATAGTTTTTCTTTTTCTTGTCACCAAATTATGCTTTTATAGTTTTACATAAAATGTTACTATTAGATTCTATTAATGAAATTTTCAAACTATAATATATACTATATCTAAAGGGTATACAAATTTATGTTGTTTAGCTTAGTTGTACGAAATATTGTTTACACGATTTTGCATATTCGCTTTTATTTTTCAGTTTCAGGTAATCCCGTGGTTCTGCAGAATGTGCGGAAAAGGCTTTCGATACAAACGTAATCTCCACGATCATGTTAACAAAGTTCACAAGCAGCTCTTTGGGTTTCACTGCGAGATTTGCGGGAAGGGAGTGCGTCGTCGGTATCAGTTGATATCGCATATGAATACTCGGCATAAAGTTGCTGCTGCGCAGCTTATTCAAATTGATGAACAAGAGCCAGTGAATCAGCCTTATTTGTGATAGCGTTGCTTGGCAATCAGTATTGAAAGTTTTTGTGATGTAATGATAAATGTTTATGTATTTGCAGAGAGACTGATGTCGAATTTACATTTACTAATTCAAAAATTAGCTTGAATTGTTATCATCAACACTTAACTCGGTCTCATTTTTATATTTACTATTTTTCATAGAAACGATGCCTTTAAGTAATTTAATGTCGGTTCTTATATTTGAAGGTTTTTGGTTAATTTTGTTTTGCGATGTCGTAGTTTGGATTCATTTGATCAGTTTTACTAGTTGTAAGTTTATTAATGACAATGATGTATTGACATATGTTAAAGCAGAGTTGGATTGTTTTATTTTTACAGTTAGAATAAACTATAGTTGATATAATATTGCATGAATTCTGTTTGTAGATTGATTATAAAATACCCTATGATTTTTTGCTGTGATATCTCTGTTGTCCTAATTCATAACGTTGTGTACCATATATATAAACACGTTCTTAGTTTTATTATAGCCTATCTATATCTCTATATCCTTTTTATACTACTTCACACGTAACCAATAAGATCATTGAGAATTATACCTTCATTAAAACATTTGTTGGTTTAAATGACAGTTCCAGCCCATTAAGAAATTGCACTCATCTTGTTGCAATCGATTTGTACAAATAATTTCAAACTTTTTCGGTATGTGATGTTCTTGGTCAAATTGCAATGGCATATAAATTTTGCGGCGAGTTGATTCGTAATTGGCCACTTGAGGTATAATAACTATTGCAATTTGTTATTACTGGGAATTTCAACGGTAATAAAGTGAACATTTTGCTTTCTTGCAGAGAAACCAATTAATCCATTCCACTCATTGTAGTACCAATGACTCCGACTACATTCCATCTGTTCCCACTGTAGCATCTGTCAGCTCATCAAAGTGCTGTCAAAAATGCGGCAAGTACTTTAAGCATCGCTACAACTTGCATGAACACGAACTGACGATCCACCAGAAAAAGTTTAGTTTCGTGTGTCAAATCTGCGGCAAAGGAATGACTCGTGAATTGGTACTGAAAAACCATATGTCGGCGAAGCACGGAGGTCCCAAAGAATTTCGATGTAACATCTGTCATAAAGAATTTGTGCATAGATTTTTATGGACCCAGCATATGAGAAAAGCTCACGGAACATGAGCATTCTCAATTATGGGCCAATTTTACAATGAAAATATTAGCTTAGTTAGCACTGTAACATTTGATGAAAAGATTTTTGTTGGTGTTTTGATAGTGACTTTAATTATTGAAAGTGATTGTTACAATTGTCAAATTGTCATGTTTATTTAAACAATTATGTTGTGAATTGCGCATTTAAGCCTTGTGTTTTATGCATTTTATAATGAGGTGCTGATTAACAGTTTCATTGATAAATGATACCTTGTAATATGTGTAAACGTTTTATTTTTAAAGTCTTTGGCTGGTTTTTAGCCCCATCCTGAAACAGATTATTTGCTTTAAACTTGCACACAGTACAAATATTTCACAAGAAAAAGTTAGATTTTTGATTTGCAAATTGCTCAGTCTTGATTTCTTTATGGTCCTGATCTTTATCGACTGAGAGTAAATTACAATGACGTTTAGTTGAATACATTCTTAATAAGTTTTACTTATATTTCTTGCAGCTTTATTTTCAATTGGATGAGCAAGGCATGGAAGGATCTCATATCTGCAGTGTATGCGGAAAGAATTTCAAGAAAGCGAACAGTCTGCGCGAACATGAAATGGTGATCCATGAGAATAAGTTGAAATTTAAGTGCCCAATATGTGGGAAAGGCTCGAGTCGAAAAGGGGCACTGCAAGGGCACATGGCGAATCAGCATAATGTTGCACGAGAACATGTTTGCTGTGTTTGCAACAAAGCATTCGCGTACAAACATATGCTGACCCAACATCAAAAGAGGAAACACAAGATGACGTTATTCTATGATTGATGCGAACAATAGTAGTTTGACTTTGTAAAATAGTTGATTTTCTGTTTAGTAATGTGGATTGATATATAAATTATATATTTTTCTATTTGTATTGCCTCTGCCTGTGTGCTATTTAGTTATTCCTTGGGGTTGTTTCTATTATACTGTTGTTGTTTTATTAAATATTAACTATTCTTGTGACAAATTTTGTTTTATATTTCTGACTTTTGTATTTCTTAATGAAATACATACTTTACTGAAGCTGACTTTAATTATATTAAAGATTCCTGCTAATAATTTTATAATATTGGATTTGGTGTATTTTGTCTATTTTGGGCAATATTATTTTTTGTTAATGATAGAACTATTATGACTGATTGATGTTTTCTTATACTTGGATTTTTCTGTAGTTAATTTATTGATTCTAAATACTATTTTCAATATTTAAAATACTACTTCTGGTGCTACGGTGATGAATTGATAATAGAGCATTCTAATAGTTGACTATTACCAGAGCCTTGATAATATTCATTCCAAATTATTGCGGTATATACTTTTATGAATTACATGCCTTTTTATATGAATGAAGCTCTTTTACGATCGACGTCAGACATTGATAAAAATTCTAATCTGTTTCAGACAAGTAAACGCCGTCGTTCTCCATTGAGACGCCTGAAATTTGCTGAGCCGATTCGACAACCCAAGAACATTAATGAGCATGTTGCTGATCGACAGCAGATGCGGTACATATGTCATATTTGTGGAAAGAGAATGGCTCGTGCAAGAAATATGAAAGGACATATAGCCACTCAGCATAATGTTTTGAAGGAACTTATATGTGAAGTTTGCGGCAAAGGGTTTGGTTATCCGCAGAGTTTGAAGCGTCATGTGGAGATTTGTCGAAAGATTATTACTACTAAAGTATAACTTTAAAACTGTTTGAAGATTACGTGTGGGACTATTATGGTTTTTATGTGTTTTTAGGATTAATCTGTTTGAACAATAAATAATATAAGCATTTTAAATGTCAAGTTTTGGTATTGCTTTTGAATATGGTATAATACATACTATAATATATTTCTACATATGTATTTGATATTATTATTATTGTATACTATATACGTAGAGTGTAGTGTATGCTACAGTGTGTATTTAGTGTTATTTCATTTTATAAAACTTTATATGTATGTTAAAGTGTATCGGTTATGATTTATGAAATTATCTGGTGATTATTACATTACTTCTAAAGATGTTCTGTTGGTATTAGGATCAGGCATTGTTGCCAGAGTGCATATGTGTAATGAAAAATGCAACTTTATAGAAATATTTCGACATTAGGTCTCTATAATTATGAATTATTATTTATAATTCCTAATTTTAAAAGACTATAAGTTATATAAGTTATGTAATAATATAACTTTTATTGGCAAATTTTTATTTCTAATTTTTGAAAGCTTTGTTTAGTTCCAATAAAGGTCTCATGTCTTTATTTCTTCTGTCACTTAGTATTACGTTATTTTTTTAATTTCTTTCAACCCCAGTCATTACAAAATTGCTAATGTTTATGTCTTGTAGAGAAAATCATTAAAAACCTGGACCAGTCAAGAAGCGTCCATTCACCATGTGCGTGGTCTAGCATCACACACGGCATATTTCAATCCTTCAACGATAATGGGCAATCCTCCTTACGGATTAAAAGATTTTTCCTTAGAAAATCTGCAGTGTTGCGGTATCGTGTTCAAGAATAATGCTACCCTTAAGAACCACAAACGCGTCGTTCATCATCGGCAATTTCCCTACTACTGTCCCATCTGTGGAAAGGGCATTGGATCAAGGGTTCGACTAATGGGCCACTTGGCATCGAAGCATGAAGTGACTAGTGATTTTGTTTGTCGAACTTGTGGGAAGATTTTTGCGAATAAGAGTTCTCTTCAGATGCATCTATTAGAAAAAGTTTGCGGCTCGTGATGTACTCGTGATATTTTGGGTTAATTGAAAACATTTGCAAAATGCCAGTTTCAATGTGTATATAGAAAAAGTTAATTTGAAAACTTTGTTATTATGAATTGTGAGTTTTTATATGCATAATGGTTGACAGTGTGTGTAATGACTAAGATATTGGTTAACTTGCATGGTATTATTTGTCTAACAATTTAGAATTAATCCAGTAATTGATGAGAATATTGAAATTAATACTGCTTAAATAGACCTTATTTGCAAATAATAAATGAGTGAATAATTTTGGTTTTTATCTTTGCTTGTGTTTGTTCTAAATCTGTATGCTTCCAACTGTTCTCTAAATTTCACACTATTCTCAAACTGACATTACGTTCTTGATTAATCATTTAGGTTCTTTAATAATCTTCTCAGGAGTTCATCGTGAACATTATTTTTGCACTTTCAGCGTTTCTTCAACCGGACTATGCCATTGGAAAGTTTGAGAAGTAATCAACACTGTTGTTATTGCGGAAAGCTCTTCTCTTCACCGCAGACCGCAAGAAATCATGAACAGTGGACACACGAAAAAAGAAACTTTCCGTTCATTTGTCAGCTCTGCGGAAAAGGTGTAACGTCAAGATCCAAACTGGGCGGGCATATGGTTTCACGTCATAATATGCGCAAGGAATATCGGTGCGAGATTTGTGGGATTGAGTATAGCTATCAAGACAAGTATAACATGCACATGAAGAAGCATAGATATAACTTGATCTAGTTATATAAATGTCTATATATAGATGTACATATGATGCCATTTAAAAACAAATTAAGTGGCATTGTATGTGTGTTACAAGTATTATTATTGTGTCTCTAATGACACCTTTTTGTGAAAATGTTGTGGAATTTCGCAGTGGAACTGTTCTCTTTAATTACTTAATGCAACAATAATAAAAAGATTATTTGTATCAATTAAAGGTTTATATGCAAGTTTCTTGGATGATGTTTTCAATTGAATATTGTTTATATGAAAAGAAAATTGACTTCATGTTGATTATAACTACTGTTATATTCAAAAGCTGGGGTTTTTTCAATTAAAATTTGCATTATTGTCATGATCTGCATCTGTTTATTGATTAATTTAGTTAAAGCTAACTGGTTAAATTTTATTTTGGCTTTTCAATTGTTTTTACCTTAAATATATATCTGAAGGTATTTAATTTATTTATATGAAAAACCGGGTAACTGGGTATGCTAGCCTTTTGAAATATCTTTATTTCCAAATTAAACATTTTGGTGATCAGGTATTCATGCACCTTCTCTTTTGAAACCTTTTCTGTGCCGATTTATTTTGCCTTTTTTTCTAATTTAATTTTTCTACAGAGAACCTTTAACTTCGTCAATATATGAAACAGAATTATCTTGTCTTTACGTTCCATGTATATTATTTATCTTTTACGTTCGACTGTTTTACAGTGATATTTTTGTTGTCATTTGTACCTCAGTCTGATGAATCGTCATCGAGTCGGCATTGCATATTCTGCGGCAAACGTTTTATAACACCAATTCGCGCAAGAAATCATGAAGACTGGGTTCATCGCAAGATCAACTTCCCGTTCAACTGCAACATTTGTGGCAAGGGTGTAATGACGCATTGGGCTCTTGTTGGCCACATCTCTGCCAAGCACGGTCTCAAGAAGAACTTTATTTGTACGATTTGTGGAAGCGAATTTTCGTACAAGCACAAATTGAGAGATCATTACATTTTGAAGCATCAAGATGCTTGTTGAGAAATTAAGATCTCTTTGAAACTTTTGGATGATATTTTTGGATATGCAGTGTAGTTGTTTGTTTAAGAATATGTTTGCAGTGTAAAAGATTCTATGAATAAGTTGTTTTTAAGTATTTCAACGTGGGATTTTAATGAACTTATTGTTTAACAATGAAGTTAAACAATAAGTGATATATTAAAATGTGATAGTATTTTTTCAAACGAATTCTTAATGAGTAGGATCACTCTCTTGCATTATACAGTGTAAATTGTTTTCACTTATGTTTATATGATTTATTAATTAATTGAGATATCTTTTATTGAAGATTTCAATATAAATCTGGTACAATTGATGATATGGAATGTATTAACTTTTTATTTTTGTGTCATACAAGTCATATATTAAATATATGCTGTATTTAATGTGTTGCATATTTTTCTTTTGACGATTTGTTCTGCAACTAATTTGAATGTATGAGTGCGTGTTGCTATTAGGCTTTATGTAGAATGCCAAATAAGCGATTAAATATTATAATAGTTGGGTACCAATATCCATTTACCAAGTATGCAGTATCATTATCATGATAATCAAAATTGTAAGCAATATTTTGTGGTCAATGATATTGCTTTCTTGCAACTATCATACCAGTTTTGTTGCGTTAATAATATTACCAATGATATATCGCCAATATATAATAACAATAGTACAATTATTAAGTTTGATCTAAAAACATTCTGATATTTAGAATATATATATTATCACAGTTGTTTTTTGTCATTTTTTCCACCAGCTGACGAAAACTTCCAATCTTGAGTGCGTCTATTGCGAAAAGCGTTTTGCCACTTCAAACCTTGCGAGAAAACATGAGAACTGGGTACACAGGAAGACCAACTTCCCATACCATTGTTCCTTCTGCGGAAAGGGCATCACGACGTACCTACTTTTGCTGGGACACATGGCAGCGAAGCACGGCATGAAGAAGAACTTTGTGTGCGAGACTTGCGGCAAGGACTTTGCGTACAGGAGTCAGATGTACAAGCACGTCCGACATAGACAGTGCAGAATGTGAATTTTATGGAAGCAGTGGTTTTATTATGTGATGTAAATTTAGACCCTTGTGGTTGGGTTTTGCTTTTATTGATTGACAATGAAGCTTTGAAACTGTTCACTTTTATCAACTGTTGGAATGTTAATATAAGCTTATATTTATATATTGCATGGTATTGTATTTATGAACATATTTACAGTTATGTAGTTTGTTAATTACCACTTCCGCTTAGAAGTAAACATTTTTACTACATCTAAGCGTATGTGTTATTAGTTTAGCCTTTGTAAAAACTTGATAAATTTGATTTGTGGTACAGACTATCATTGTAATTTGTTGACACTGTATGGTTTTAATATGTGACACTGTATATTTTTAATATGTTATCATTCATAGTCGTAAATAATATGTTGTGAAACTATTTATAACATTAATAATTGATCCATGTTTACCAGGAGAAATAAAAATTTGAAAAAAATGAAACAGTTCCTTTAAGAATTTCTTAGTTTATATCATGATTTTGATCTTTAATTATCATTTGACATTTTTATTTTAATAATTGCAATTTAAATTGCAATTGCTTGCAACAGAAGGCTTTCTTTTAGCTGATTTTATGAGATATTACTATAATATATCCTTTAAATTCTTTAACTATGCAATCTGCTAATTTGATGCTCATTTGGCGTCTTTTCATTTTACCATCTGCAGTTTTTTTCATTTTAGCTTTCTTTCATTCTTCTGCATACAGGTTTCCTCGATGCATCAGGTTTTCAACCTCAACCGAATCCGCGCCACCCCGCAGCCAATTAGAACCGGTAGAATGTCACGTCGGGCCCCTCGCTTTCCCTGCCCATTCTGCACCTATATTTTTCCGCGATCGGATAACCTACTGCGTCACATTCGCGCCGTTCACTTCCGTCAGTTCAACTTTTCGTGCGAGATCTGTGGGAAAGGAATAACCGATCGTACTGCGTACAGTAAGCATATGGCAAGGAAACATAGAGGTGTTGAGATGGGACTGGGGTATGACCCTCCTTCGAGTGTTCCTGAGGGTTGCATTTAATTCTTAGATGAATTTAAACTTTTATCTTTACTACAGGATTGATGGGTACGGGTGAAACGCGGGACTGTGGGAATGAATGTGGTGAAAAGCGGGATTGTGTTGCGGGAATGTGTTGCGTTAGTATTTTTAGGGTTAGAGTTAAGGGTTAGGTTATTAGGGTTATGGTTAGCCAAAACCATAACCCTAATCCTAACCCTAAAAAACTATCGTTAGTCTTGTTAGGGTTATGGTTAGCCATAACTCTTAACCCTAACCCTAAAAACCTAACCCTTAACCCTAACCCTAAAAATACTAACAGAACACATTCCCGCAACACAATCCCGCTTTTCACCACATTCATTCTCGCAGTCCCGCTTTTCACCCGTACCCAGGATTGATAGTAAAGAATGATGTGCCGATGATAGAAACTTTAGATTTATTTAAACGTTATATTATACAAAACTGTTTTGAAGTCGGAAAAAAGTCAGAACTGTTGCCATAACTTTTTATGGGAACAGAAACTAACATTTGAAGTATTGAGGTTTATATTTATCGTTTGTAAGATCAGTAGTTCAATTAGTATTTTAGTATACTAGTATTTTAGTATCATTTTGACCTTTTATTGTCATGTTTGACATGCCGCTAACCATCACTGCTAATATTTTACATTGATAAGCATACTTGGCTTATCCATGTTGCAATTGCGACAATGACTGCAATGCATTTGACACAGTTGTAAGTTCTGTGAACTTGCTTATTACTAGTGATTATTTTATTTATATTTCATAGCAGATTATCTCAAATAGACTGCCATATAATGTATTTTTTCTTGTTTGTGTTGAAGTAATTTTGTGGCTCATTGTGTTTATTTAGTGATTTTCATGTAACTTTTTTGGAACATTTAGCGTGTAGTAGTCAAATGTATTGTAAATGTTATCATTTTTGAATATCTATGCTAGTTAGTCTCATTCCTTTAACTGTATTTGTCAGTTGAACATCTATATTTTAATACGTCTAACCTAAATCTAAATCCTAGAATTTCGAAAATTATGATTTTTCCTTTCTTAGTTTCTATATAAGTGAGAAAATGTTAGTAGTACCTTGGATCATGATACAGATTTTAAGATTTTATAACTAAAATTTCATAAAATAAAAATTTTCATAAAAATAGTGTATTGAAGTTTCACAGTTATTACATTTTAAGACTTACAAAACTTTAGATATTAATTGTAATTTCAGTTTACGTTCAATTTTGCTGCCAGTGAAATTAGATTTCAAATATTTATCATTCTTATTGATTTGCTTTCTTTTTCTAATGTACCTTTTACACTATAAGTGTCTTTTGATTCACTATATAGAATAAAATATTTCTTGTCACCTTCCACTAAAATTGATTAGGTCAACTACTTGTTAAATTAAAATGCGAACAGTATTGTTATTTCGCGTTCAAGAAAAATTAAAATCCCATCATATAATCGGCTTCCTATTTGCAGGACCTCTTTGAAGATTTCATTCATAACACCAATCGTCATCGAATCAACATTCGACGCTTTTCCAGAAGCTCTTCCCTATCCTGTAGTTTTGACCCCTCTCACGGGAATGGCTCATCAGGGGCTGCGTACAGCTGCTTCTTATGCGGGGAAACTTTCTTCGATATCAAAACCCTTGAGAGACACATGAGAATAGGACACAATAAAAACATGCCGACGCATATATGCCACCTCTGCGGAAAGGCATCGTGGAAGGCCGGTGATCACAAGGGGCATATGGCGACGTGGCACGAGGGGCCGAGGGAGTTTACTTGCCCTCGTTGTTGTAAGGCATACGCCTATAAGAGGCAAATGGTGTGCCATTTTAAGAAGGTACATAGTGGCGAGAAGTTTGGGAGTGATGTTAGGCAGAAATTTAAGGAAAGAAGCGTTGATATTTAACAGTAACATAGATTTTTAACGGGTTTCAATTTCTGGGAGGAAGGGAATGAATTTTGGGAGGTTATGTGATGATGTTTTAGTTTTAACCGACGTTTTTGTAGTAAATTACTTTTCGAATAGTTTTGAGTACAATAATGTTTGATATTTTGCTATGAATTTGGCAAATTTTTATGGATGATTGACCATTTAATGTTCGCATTTTAATTATGCTACTTATTGTTTAATGATATTTTGGTAATGGTTATAATTTGAATTTTCTGATTATATACATTATAATTTTTGCTCATAATGACTCTTTTGGAAGATAATAGTTTAGTTACAGTGTTATCATTTTTGGTAATTAACCTGTTGATTATTAGTGTTTTCCATTAATGACGGTTAATTGTGTAAATTATACCAAAGTTTTATGTTATATATAAGTTTTATGTTATACCTAAGTCTTATATTTACTTTGTGTGACTGACTCTATTGCTTGATCTTAAATTTATTTTGTCAACTTCTTTAAATGTTTTTTATTTTTGACTGTATTTATGAAACCTCGAGTGCAACATTTACTTGAAAAAAATAATGAAGTTATTGTAACTTTTTGGAAAAAAACATAGTTTTAACCACAAAAATGTCATTGGTAATTCACGAATGCCAAAAATAAGACTTGGTAATACTGTAGAGTAGTATTTAATTAATAAACTTTAATTTGTATTATGTGTATTACTTTATATTAAAGCTCAAATGTGTTTATTTAGTTGTAAGGTAATGTGCAGAAATTGAGTGATTGATGAACACTTGTTAAATTTATTTACGAAGTGCAGTAAAAAAATCCTTAATAACATTGCAAGCACGTATAAACCGTTAACCAAGTTTTCTCTTTGAAGTAATTATTATCATTGCGACTATTCCAAATATTCTGATGACAGTAATAAAAGCAGAGAATACCAAAAAGTCTTTCCTTTTTAAATACCTGCCATTTTTCTATAATTTTTTTACCACCATCAATAACACCCTTTATCCATTTTTTAATAATTTTTCTTTCCAGACTTTCGCACGCCCCTTTCCTCCCCGAGCCATTAACTCGGCCCCGCGGCTTGAAATTATCGCCCCGATAAATTCGTCATTGTGTCCATTCATGGTGTATCAATGTCCGGAATGCGATAAGAACTTCTCAATGTCTTCCGCCCTCACCACCCACATCAAAACGGTGCACCTTCGTCAGTTTGCCTACCATTGCCAGATCTGCGGAAAGGGCATGCGGCAACTGAGGGATCTCAATGGACATATGGCATACCGGCATAATATGCAGAAGGCGTATAGGTGTGCCATATGCGGGCTGGAGTTCAGTTACAAGAGGATGGTGGATAAGCATATGATGTCAGCGCATGGGGTGATTCCAGATTTCGAATAATTTGGAATTGGGCGTGAGGGAGTCATTGGGATATGTTTTAGGGATGGACGCGGGTTGTTATGCCGGATTTTAATTAGTGGGGTGGTAATAATTTGGAATAGTTTTGGAGGTAGCCATTTGGGGAAAGTTTGGGGGGATGGAGTAATTTTTATTTAGTGAACGTTAACCGGCTTATTTTTGGAAATCTTATTCTGATGATAAACGATAAACGCGGGTGAAGAAAATCGTTTGTGAACGATTAGTGATTAATGGAGATTCTGGCGGACACTTTAATATGTGGAGTGAAATACATCTCAGGGGGAATGGAATAATTTTGTAAATAGATAGGGTTAAACTGCTTATTTAAGGGATATTGGAGTCATTTACATATAGGAGGAGATATGGTCATTATTGTCTAGTTCATTATTGGATGTAGTCATGAGGTTACACTGGGGTTTTTAAGTCAATTTTTTGAAGACTCGGAAGTTGGAGTTACTTTATGAATGGTTGGAGTTGCTTTGTTTGTGAGTGAAGGCTAAAGTGGGACCAGTTCATTGGAGCCTTGTCATCGATTGAATTGAGTTGTATTGTAATTTGAAGCAGTCAATTTTTGAGACATTGACTTGGATTTGTTATTGCAGAGAATTGAGTAGTAAATCTTTTGTGTTTCTGGGAAGTTTTAATATTGATTTTACACTTTGGTATTCAGTCGAGTCATTTATAAATGTGAATTTTTTGTATTTTTTTTGTATAATGTATAGCTAATTAATTGCTAATTATTTTTTTACTCTGGGTATTAATTAAATTAATTTCAAATGTGATTTTTTGTGTATCATTTCTATCATTGTGTATTATTGTTTATGTGATAAACGAATTAGTTGAATGATTGATTGATTAAAGGATTGATTGCTTTGTTGATAAGTGATTGATGGAATGATTGATTGAGTTTTGAATTTATTTCAGTGTTGATTAACTGATTGAATTATTCATTGATTGATATAATGACTGATTGATTGTTGGATAAATTGATTAATTGATTGACTGATGCATGGACTGATAGATTGCTTGATTTATATTTGATTGATAAGTAGACTGATTATATCATTGATAGTTTGACTGATTCGTTGATTGATTGACTGACTGACTGACTGATTGAGTTAGTGACTGACTTACTGATTGAGTTAGTGACTGACTGACTGAGTTAGTGACTGACTGATTGACTGACTGACTGATCGATTGATTGACTGATTAATTGTTTGACTCTTTTATTGATTAACTGACTTTTTAAAATAGACGGACTGATGAGGTATCTCATTTAATTAATTGATTGCTTTCGTAATGTTTATACTAAATTTCTGTGGTTAAATTACTAATTTTGTTCAGTTCTCTGTTATTTTTTTCAATGAAAACGATGCAATTTTTGTAGTTAAATACAGTGTGCTTTAAATCATTTCAGTGGCTTAGTCAAGGTTGTGGTTGAGGGGGGGTTATAACTTACAACCCCCCACCCCCCATTTGAGGTTAAAATAATTTTTTGCTTGTTAAATGTTTTAGTTTATCAACAACCCCCCACTTGTGTTTATTTTATGAAAATTTAGCGTTGGATAACTAACTGTATACTGAAACGAAATGATAACCTAACAAAGATCAGCACTTTTATTTTTAGTGGAAACCCTCTTCCCCCTTAGTCCAGTCCCTGTCTACGCCACTGCATAATTTAATAATAATTTTTAATTTCAATAATTTTGTTAAGGATTTTTTGAATGATTTAAACTTATCTTAATCAGTGCAATAAAGTTTTGAAATTTCTGTAGACAAAAAGTCTACCAAAATATTCAGGGAGGTCATTGTAAATTTTTTCAGGTGGGGGGTGGGTGGGTATTTCCACAAAACAGCACAGTATACCCTTTTTCAGAGTCTTTTCTGCTATATTTGTGCCTTTATTTTAAAAGATTGTATTTTACAGTGGTGTTTTTTTCCGAAGGCTCTATACAAGCATTGCTAATTTTGGAACGGTAATGTGTAACTGCTTTTTTCAGGGTGGGGGGGGGGGTAAAAAGAACACCCAAAC
>JAQIXG010003386.1:0-15010 GCA_034700105.1 Oconnorella tubifera | reverse complement strand
GTATATTTATAAGTGTTGGTAGCTTTTAAATTCAGGATAAATATTCACAAATTAATATTTATAGCTAATTGTATTTTTATAATTACAATTATCTAATTATCAATACAAAATCAAAACAAATGCAACAGTCAGATCAGATTTCTTATTAATATAAGCGAGCATTGCAGTTCTATGCACTATCATTAAGTTTGTACAACTCGAGCAGCAACATTGCGAAATAAATTTACATAAAAATCATTCATTTGAGAAGAATCTAGAATGTGAATGAAGCCCATCATAAATTCAAAGTTTAATACCTAAAATTCAATAATTTGTATTCAATGAATTTGAATAAGAAATGGCTTGAAAATAAACTCGAGTGTGTGATATTAATTTAACACTCAACATTAATTTAACATTCATTTCAAGAAACTATAAAATTAAAAAGTAATTGTAATATAAAAATTACATTCATAAGCAGCTAATTAATATTTCAAAACGTTACAAAATTATTAGCTGTAATAAAATTTCAGTTTAATAACTGAAGATTAACAGAGTAGAATTACAATTCTAACTAACAATTCTACAGTATTAGTCTACCGGTAATTCAAATAGATTATAACACTGCCAATAGATTATACCTCTAAATTATAATTCCAGATAGTTATATAATTAAAGACTGGTCATTATTCAAACATTTTCAAATGTCCCAGTATCTCAAATACTACTTTAGATTAATACATATTCGAAAGTTTTTCTCACTAAACTTTACCGTACTATCGATTTTTGCATTTATAAAAACAATTTCAATACACTTGGTGTAACTTCGCAACTTCCTAATTAATGTAATATACAAAATTAATAAAAAATGGAAGAAATTCAATTAAAATTTAATCAGATCATTAAAACTAGAGTCTGTGTGTATCGGAAGATAGATCGAGTTCAGATAATCTCAGATTCATATAATAAGAGAAAACTTCCTCAAGATCATTGCATTTCGAGACTTACAATTACGCCAGCGATTATTTTTACACAAAAAATTGAAAATATTATCAGATACAGGGTTAATTATTTTAGTTTGGAAGTTGGTCTGGAAAACAATGTTCAGAAATTCAACGACTAAAATTTAAAAATTGACTAAAGCGTATTTTTATAAAAAATGTTAATCAATGTTACAATTCAACAGGAAAGAAACTTTAAAATATTTAGATCGGGGGTTGACCCTCCTGGTTATCCTAAACTTCCCCCTTAAAATTCACCACAATTCCTACGCCCTATTAAATTAATAGCTTGGATTAATTCTTCAACCATTTACTGAATAAACCATCACAAAATGATTCTGACAATGCTGTAATAATAATAAACTCATCAGAAACAGGAGTAAAACATCAGACATAACAACTAATATATACAGTAAATAATCGTTACATAGTAACTTGCATACGAAATTTAACATTGCATATAAACTTGCATATTAACACAATGTAAATAAAATAATTTTTGCATATTTATGTATATTCTTCAACTCGTTTTGTTTCTGCACAAGTTTTGATAGTGCAGACATTATATATGATCTTTAAAGTACAATTAGACGCATATTTAAAATACAATTAGACGCATAAACTGTACAGGTTTTAGCTAAATCATCACATCTAGAGACAATATCAAAACAGTAATATTCTTTTGCAATATAAGAACTGAACAAAATATCTCTGCTTGTATAAGATATTGAAAGTGCATATGAATCTACAGCTAAACGATATCGAGACAGTGCATATTAAAACTCAATCTATTATATATCAGACGATATGATAAATATACACGATTATATTCCGCAATGGCAATTACTAAATACTCTGCGCATTGGATTTTGTTTAGTTCATAAATATTTAATCCAAAGCAATCAACAAAAAACAACATAGAAGGCAACCATATTAGTATGAAATCATACTATATTACCTTATCAAAGGAAACAATATGGTAGCATATACTAAATAAACCAAAAAACTTTGTATGAAAGATTATAAGCCTGTAGGCTAAAACTAGGTTTGATTTACAGAATTCTCTCATTCAGTTATATTTACAATTTTGACAAATGTAACTTTCTAATGTCGATTTAGAATTTCAAGATGCGTTGTTTTAATTCTTAGTATTATGATGAAATTACATACAAGAGTATATTTAAATTAAGATTGCAGTAAGTTAATAATACAGCAATATTAGTACTCTTTGGCAAAACATTACATTTAGTCATGCATTCTAAAGATGTGCATTAACAAGAAAACACACAAAAACACATAGTATTTACTCACTTTTATATAATTTGAAAATTTCATATTATTATGAAATTTTGCAAATATATTGTTAAATAATGACTCGGATGATTCACAATGATTATTATAATGATTATACTGCTATAATGATTACGATTGAGAATAATGATTAAACACTAACAAATAAAATCTTATGTTTAATAATGAACAAATCTAAAAAATATTTGTAGATAGAAAACATATTATACTAGTAACTCAACAAAAATAATCAGAAATCAAGTAAAATTTACGTAGAATTTATTAGAAATAAAAATATCAACTTAATTATTAAATCTCTTACAAAGTATATTTATATCAAGGATACATTAAATCATTTACGATCACTAAAATCATTTATAGTTTATAATTTATAAATGCTACAATAATTATTGCAATGTTGCAACAACATCAAAAGTGAATAAAGTTTTAGCTCTGATTCTATTTTCAAACTAAACATACAAATAAATTTTAGCATATGCATAGTAAAATCCTGACAAATTACAGTAATAAATGCTGATGAATATAATTAATTACATAGAACAATTCATAGTCTTGCATAATATTTAGATGTGTTGCATAGATAAGGATGCAACTGCATACTGGTAGAATAACTAGGATTGAATGAATTATGCAAGTTCTGTTTACAATAATATATATGAGAATCTTCATATAGAAAATGATTCCAGTGTTATAAATTATACTAATATAACTGGAAATTAATATTTTATCTAATTATGATATTTTCAGAAATTAATTGAAATAAATTTTCAAAAGTCTGATAACAATACGATAAAATAACCGTTAAATTATAATCACTGAAATTATAATTACTAATATCATGCGCTTTATTTGAATGCAATTAGATCATTCATTCAATACTGACAAACAAAGAAATAAACTGTATTTCATGATATTATAACTAATTTGTAATCAAAAATAAAAAACTTACTCAAAATAAGTTAAAAAAATGTTACTATAGGAAGATTAAATGATTGCATGCATCTAATACATCTACTTCTTATATAGGCAGTAAAAAACTTGACCAATAAAACGTTTCAATTAGCAATTATTACGTAGAACAAAGCGCAATAAAGACACAAATTAAAAAAGAATGAACTGTTAATAGTAACTACTATGAAACAATATTTTTGATTAACTAACTGCAGACAAAATCTTTAAATTAAAAAAACTTCTAAATCTGAAAAGTCTATGATTAATAAAATTTAACTTCATATTTTAATAAAGAACCATAAAAGTCAATGCAGAGGCTTCAAGATATTAGTAAAATACTAATTATACAAATTTGATAACATTTTGATTCATTACAACACAGACACGTTCAATATGATATTATGATATTTCCAGAAATTAATTTAAATAAGTTTTCAAAAGTCTGATAACAATACGATAAAATAACCGTTAAATTATAATCACTGAAATTATAATTACTAATATCATGCGCTTTATTTGAATGCAATTAGATCATTCATTCAATACTGACAAACAAAGAAATAAACTATATTTCATGATATTATAACTTATTTGTAATCAAAAATAAAAAACTTACTCAAAATAAATTAAAAAAACGCTGTTAAAAAAAGCCCAAATACTAAATAGTTAGAAAAGAAATTACAACCAACCACATTCAGAAAATGGTGTACATTCGATAGAATAAAGATACATAAAAATTCATAAACATTCTGAGAAAAATTGAATTAATGAATAGGTTATATAATTACTGATCAGTAAAATTAACGCAATTGATAATAGAGAAAAACAAGAAAGTCCAATTTCTCCAATCTGTAATTTAATCTGTATTTTAATGCTTTATTTGTGAAATAGAAATATTTGTGTAAGCGAAATAAACTTTCAGTTTAATTTTAAATAAATTGAAAGAAAGACCAATGATATGAAAGAAAAAAGAAACTTTTGATTAATATTAAACTCATCAATGCATAAAAATAAGACTTAAAATCAAGAATAGAACAAAGAAATCTTCAATACAAAATTGTAATGCATATGGAAGACAAAAACAACGTGATGTCGATTAAAATTTTGCAGCAAAGTTGATATCAAATTAATCAACCAATTAAATACAAGTATCAGCTTGTCAGTTTATAAATCATTCCAAAAAACGTACAAATCAGCGAGCTATTTAAGCTCTAAACTGAACTAATACAATTGACGAGTTAACCACATAGGCAATGCAACAGTCTATAAATACATGCCAGTTCTATATTACAGCATATTTTTCAATCTGCTGCAACTGAAGTCAGAATTCTGCAGCACTTCTCAAACTTATAATAACTACTTAAACATCAATTTGCAATTTATAAATACAAAACATAATAATGGTATACAAAATACATAGGTTGATACAATTACTGTATCGCATAATTAATTTACAAAATTCTTAAACGACATTTAATACTCGCTATAAATTACCTCAATTTTCGTATTCTTTTTGATTTTTATTAATCATTACTAACTCAATATATTTATGAAACAGTCCGCATTGAAACATTTCATTCTTCAATCCCGACATCAAAATTACTCTGGACTTTGCATTGTAAAGTAATATTGATAGAAATATCGCTACATATTTACATATCTCGCACCACAAAACTAGAATCGTCATGTCAAACTTTAACGGTATTTTTCAAATTCGCTCTTAATTTACTGAGAGTCTTTTTAACTCGTAGTGCGTTAAGTCGACCGGCTGGGTTAGCAATCCAGCATTCTTGTATCAGCTTGGTCATCGGCTGTAAATACTGAAACAAAAGAGCAACAAAAAGTAAATCCACGAATCTAAACGCCTAGTAAATCTTATAATTATAATAAACTCCCCTAATTTGAAAACTTAAAACTTGAACAGATACGTGATGTCGATACGTGTTAATAACTTTTAAATAATATAATTTCAAACACAACTTTGTAAATAACAATAATAGTATATAAGATATCATAGAACTTTTTATGATCTCTCAAAACGACCTTGAAAAACTCATCCCCGAGTATAAATTCTTCAGGTTACCGTAAGTGCTTAGAGTAGATCAGTGTAAGGGTTATTAAATATTTCAAGGCCGATTAGCAGGGTTAATATATTCGAGATAGTCCTACAACTTCGTTTTAAAATTAAATGCCGAGTAGCACAAACCTCATCTCCGCTCCATCTGTTTGGTAGATCAGGCCTTCTTCCATCCACGCAGACAATCTTTCTCATGTCTTCAAAACTTGGATCAATTCCCGCAACGTCGTAGTACGGAACCTGATACTCCTCAACAATACCTAGAAATACATCAAATTCCTAAATGTTATTTGACACAAATTCAAATAAATTTACACTATAATAGCTCTCCTAATCACAGAGTAGTTGTAAATAACGCATTAATCTCTTTTGCTTATCATACAAGTAAATTTAAGATTCCAATAGATTGCACCATGTATTTGACCTTAACCATGCAGAGTGTAAACTTTAGCATAAATCTAAAAATCTGAGTAGAAGAGCAATGGACTCGGACTAAAAGTCTCAGATTCTAGTTCCAAGGAGAGCAATGCAATTAAAGGGTGTCATAACTAGCTGCACCCTTTAATAAAACACATCATCATCTACGTCAGCAATATCATAAACTGTACTGCAATTATTACGCATAAATTTATCAAAATTCAACTTTCTAATTCACACAAACATAAACCACTCATCCTTTCATAAACCAACACCATTCACTTCCCCCTCTATATCTCCTTACTTACCACATGTCTCACATCTGCGCGCGATCTCCCACAAGACAAGTGCCATGGAGTACATGTCTGCCTGCTTGAAGGCATCAAAGTGTGCCCTATTCAGAGTGTCACTGAGCAACTCTGGTGCCATGTAGCGTCGAGTGCCCTGCCTCGTGTTTGGGGCAATATCGCATTCATTTGATTCACTAAAAACATTCAATCAATTCAACAGATCAAAAATCATGCATCTAAACTATAAAACATAGATGTCAATCTATCTTTTGTTTATTTGTATTAAACTCTAAAAACTTTCTGCTGTGAATTAAAGATCAACTACTTTTATCTCACAATGTCAATTCCATCTCAATATCTATAATATCCAAACACTAAACATACTTTAATTAGTTAAACTTATAAATATTAAAACACATTGAAATCAGATTCCCTACCTGATATACCTAACAGCTAGACCAAGATCAGCCACACAACACGTTCCGTTCTTTTTAACCAGAATATTCTTACTCTTGATGTCTCTATGCGCTATTGCTGGCTTCCCTGAATCAGAAAATATCAACGTTCACTTGTATTACGTCTTAAAAACTTTTATCTGAATATCAGTCACTAAAGCCATTTCGATTTCGACTAAATCATACAAGATAAATATTCTAAACAACTTTTGCTTGTAGTTCCTATATAACCAGAAGTCAAGACTCATTATAGAAGTGGATAGAGCACTGGACTCAAGATGCAACAGATCCAGGTTCAAATCCAGGATAGCTCACTGTTTCTCTAACTCGCTGCATCCTTTAGTAAAACGCTTTAAGCTACGTCTCAGTCATATCACTCATATAGCACGGTTATCTATTACGTTAAACTTAACCTTATAAAGTTGAGCTTAACCTTAACCCTAAATGATCCAAATGATGTAACAAATGATGACACTACCTTGAGTTCCGTAGATCTCTGTGTGTAAATGAGTGAGTCCACTGACGGCCGAGTGAGCGAGTCTCAACATGGACGCTGCGTCCAAACAATGTTCTCTTAGATAGTCATGCAATGAACCGTTCTCATGGTAGTCTGTTATCAAGAACAACTGGGTCCATGATCCGGTGCCTTTGATGTCCGCAGCAATGAATCCTGATAAATTTAATGCATATATTTTCTGATAAGAATAAAGAACTGCAAGCAGTAGACAGAATAATGAAACGTACTGGTTTGGAATAGAAACATTGACCTCTGTCTCACAACATTGAAATCATCTTCACCTTGTGATCGCTGAATGAATTATAGAATTTGAACATATCAATAATAATTTTTTTGCCTATAGATATGACTTTATTCCAAAAACAACCAAACAAAAATCAAACATGATATTTGTGCTTTTGCTATTTATTATATTTACTGTATATTATCCTTTTATCTGGCAATAAATTTAATTTTCTATGTAAATGATGCACACATCTCTAATATCTAACTGAAGTCTATTATTTTTTTACTGTTTAAATTTATTGTTAAGTTATTATTATAACTATATATTTTTACGTAAAGCCAACTAAATAGAACTAAATTTCTACCGAGTATGTTTTCATGTCTCAGTAAGACGGTCTGATAGAGCTCCGTCTCACGGAACCAACTAGCTTCCTCCGTAGTGAAGAAGATCTTCACAGCAACATTCTCCTCCCTCCACTTACCCTTCCACACCTCACCGTACCTACCCTTACCCACGCTGTGAACCAGGTGGATCTGTTTCGCTATAGTGCGTTGAACCTACGCACAAAGTGCATGATGGTAATAATATCGTACTCAGTAAAATTGCAAACAAAACAAGTATTGAAATGTTATCAAAAAAAGAGCGAATGATAACCAGACAAGACTTTCATACAATTCAATCTCATCTAATAGTTTTATGTAGTATTACAATATCAAATTATATAATATAAAATTATATTAAATATACTAAATTATATTATTATAAATTTCAATATTAATAAATTATAATCTATGATTATTACAAAACTTTATATATTTAATAATAAAGAACACATCAACAAATCACAATAAACAAAAAGAGATTTATTTACGAGCAGAGGAAGACCGGAGCCACTTCCAGAGCTGCCTTCTATCATGTCCCTTATAGAATTTCCGTTACCAATATAATCATCACAAGCAGCGGCACTTTCTAGATCTTTCATTCTACGACGTTCATTTCTACGATATCTATGAAAAACAAAACTACATAAAATAAAACTACATAAAACAACACTACATACAATAACACTACTTAAAACAAACTACATTTGATTCTGTAGTAAATTGAACGAATGATTTCAATAAGCATTTAAATTCTATTTCAAACAGAAAAATAATAAAAGAAAGGAATAATAAGAATAATATACGAGATTAAAACTTGCCTCAAATAGATAAATGCAACAAAGATAATGAGTGCGATAAGAAGAAGTGTAACTATGATAAGAAGTATGATCTGCGTTAGATTCTCTCCCCTTAGAATACCATACGAACCACCTACACATCGCAAAAACGCAAAATGAATATACGTGTATATTAAATGTTACACCATTGACATTTTATAAAGATGCAAATCATAAGCTTTATAGACAACTTTAAACTTCTGTCACGAAAATAAAATAAGCTATTAAAATACGAGTGAAATGTACTTTTAAAATAAATGAAATACGTACTGAGAGAATAAGTTTAAAAGCAAACCTGGCCAAGCGGTGGTTGTTCGTACAATAGGTTTAGGATTCAGGTTGACATTACACATATCGGAGTAACTGCAGCATTCTATGGCCTTTGGATTCTCATGGGGTACTAAGCTACCCTTGCACTAAAACGTAATACTTTTCATTTTATAAACTATATTTAAATTATAATAACATCTCCATCAATTTTAATAATTTAAATTAGACAAGCAATTTATGTCCACAAAAATGAAATAGTAAATAACTGAAAAGATAGAACAAAATTCATTTACCTGTGTTCTATTTAAAGAAAATAATTCTAACAAAACTCAAATTCAAACAAGCAAAATTAAACAAATGTTTAAAGATTTTACATTATGACAAAATGGGAAAAAGATTAAGATAGAGAGAGCAGAGAAATATCTGTCTCCATAAATAATACATCGTAAACTTAATATGCTTATAATTGCTGCCTAAATATACTACAAGATAGCTAACAATGTTTAAAAAATCAATGGAATTTTTTTTATTAATAATATCACCTGTAGAATCATCCCCCCCTCGCTATCCACCGGCCCAAGGCACCCGTACGACAACTCCGCCTTGCCCCATGAATCCAACTCAGCCACAGTGAAGCATTCTCCCCCCGGCTTCAACTCGCACGTCTCATTTACTGCGTCATCCGGGCACACGGAACAGAAACATTTCGTCGCTTCGGCTAAATAGAAAGTAGATAAAAAATGATAAAAATCGATAAGAATCGTGATATGTTTTGTTAGATGAAGAAAACATATTTAAAAAAAGTTAATGTATAATTACGGAACTCATTTTTGATCAAACAATTTCATCATGGTAAAAAGAATCATGAGATTTTCTTTCTTACATGAACAAAAAATATTTTTTAAAAAGTTAATATATAATTAGGGAAGACATTTGGGAGGCAGGGGCGGGTGGGTAAAAATGAAAATCAGTTTTTCTAAAAAATGGAGAAAAACTAAAAATAGAAAAAATATAGAAAATTGGCCCCCCCCCCTAGGGGGGGAAGCTGAAATGAACTTCCTGTATATGAAATTAAATAAGCTGACCAGTAATGATCACACATACAGAAAGAATACTATAAAAATATATGACAGAGTATCGGATATTTACACATTATATTTTTATTATATTTTATATTATATTATTATACTATATTACACATTATATTATATTTCATATTTTATTCGAAAATAACATTTCATTATACGAAAAAAATAAGCTACTTATGTAAAACAAAAACTAATTTACACCAAAAACAACAAAGTATTTATCTAGACAAAAAAAGACCAAATTAAATTTTATTTACAATAAAAATTATTTGCATATAAACTATACGCTTATTTAAATGAGTATATATTTAACGAAGAAACGTTGACTTACACGAAGGAAATAAAGAGAAGAAATTAATCGCGACGATAAAATTAAAAAAGAAAAATTGAGAGAAAAAATGAACGAAATTCTTTTTCTCCTCCATTTTCTCTATTTTTTTCTTTAACGGCTTCATCCGTGACGTCATCGACGACTTTGTGTTTATCAAATTGGATTTATCGTCAATGAATAAACAGCATAAACAGAGTAATATAAACGAGAGTAATTGAGTAATTAACAGAGTAATTGGCAAAGCTCGTTGGACGAGAAGTGGTGGCAGAATCGACGGGTTTAAGTTCGATTCATATAAATACTCTTTGTTGAATTTACTTTGGTACTCCATGGCGTTAAAAGTATCTTTTATTAAATATCAGAGGATTAAGCTTGACTGCCAGAATAGTATAGAGAGATTCCCGGTTGGCAGGCAGACGGCCATAAACATAGCTGATGTTTTCAAATTTTAAATTAATCCCGATTATTAATGATTATAGATAGGGAGTGGGTTGTGATTCGCGTTACGAATTTTCTACAATGCTGCAGCAAATTTAGAGTCATCATTTTGATGGTTTATAAAAGAAAATAACTTTTGTAAAAAATACTTTTTTAAAAACAACACTTTAATACATATTATTACATATTATTGCGTAAAATAATTATTTTGTAAAAAATTATTCTTTGAGACATATGGAGAGAGTTCGCGTGGGATTCAATGGTCAATTGATTTGTTAGTAACGTAGCGCTGTTGTGTTCATCTATAGGGGTCGTCTCAAAAAGTTGAATAATGAAGCTAATGAATTTAATGAAATAATTAATTAAATAATGATTAATTAGGAGATCTGTGAATTGATACTTGAATTTTTAGCGGAAGTTGGCTTGTGTGCAAAATTTCAAGTCAATGGGAAAATGGGAAGTTGGCTAAATATCGATGACAAGATTTGTATTATACCTATCTACCTACATACATACATACATACATACATGCATACATATCTACATGCATGCATGCATGCATGCATACATACATACACATAAACACATGAAGCTAATAAAAGTGTTGTAATAATTAATTCTCTTCTGAATTTATGAAACCAGTCATCGACCGAATACTGAAAGATAACACTTGTATACTTGCAATTTTGATTGATTTGTCTCGTATCTATAATAGATCTAGCCTACTTAAATTTTTGTGTGGGCCTATTAAATTTTACTCTATTATATAATAACCCTGATGTAAAAAAACTTGTAGGCCTATATGTGTGTGATCAACGAAGCATGTTCTACGCCTACGCTCAATCAAAGATTTATTTTTTGGCATTAAATTTCGTCTATAAAACATCTGTTCTGTGATTGTGTGATTAATACAAGACCGCAACTTGTAGCTTTTAGTAAAATATAAGGATTTCTCACAGAACATAAAAAACTTTTTAGTACAAGGAACATTTGATCTGCAATCGTTTCAGGATTAAAAACGTATAAACAACAGTGTCATTAATTAACATTTTACCAGATAGTTATATCTATAGCATTGTTGAGTTATGACAAACGATAAAAAGTAATCATTAAATTAGGCTAATGCAAAAAAAATTAGGATTTTTTTGTAATAATTATCATTAGGTATTTAGGTTTATACAAAATCAACATTTTTGGAACTGTATTCAGTTTTCGGCCTTCTTTCTGGCTTTCATTTAATAGTATATCAGTCCTATGAAAGATTTTAAATTTATTAAAAATTGAAATATTCCTTCCTGTCAAGTTCGTCGACTGTTACTGCCTCATCCTTTTAGTAAATACCAGTATGACAAATCACAGTAAAAACAATCATTATTTTTGGAGAGATACTCGGCTGCCTGTTGGTCGATCACGACTACCTGATTTTAATTATCCAAAGATACAAGTAAGAATGGATTGCAGACTTAATTATTATAAACAAATGATTTGTTGCTTTGACAGTTATTATAATTAATATCACTAATTCAGCTACTCTGTCAAACTGTGGAGAATAAAGCTTTAAATATGTCTATATAATATCGGTGCTAAAGTTGAACATTATCATTTTTTAAAGTTTATATACGGACAAAAAAGGATATTGACATTTTTAAACCCGTTACAGATTTCTACAGACTACATGGATTAAAATTGTTATTGTTAGCTGTTACTGCGAAATATTAATATAATAGACTAATTTAATAATTTTTCGTTATAACTTACAGGATTATGTCTAATTCAAACTAGCAATTTATAAAACAAATCGACCAGTTTGCAAGATTTACAAAGATCAGCATGCATTCGTATTCTTTTACTGACTATTTCTAGATAATTGGGGGTATACGTAGTCGAACGTTTCAAGAGGGCGGAAAGCTGCTGAATTTCTTCACTTTTTCTTAGCCTGTTTACACCTTTTGCTGCTTCCTTAACGACCTTAAACGTGCTTCCACTTATCCGTTACTAAAAAATTTAATTTGTAAATTATTGCGTATTTCAGTTACTCAATCTGAATCTAGAGTAATTCTTTGACGGTTGCACAATCAGCCTATATCGCTCAGCCAAGCATATCGTCCCTGGTTATTAAATGCATATAGACACCAGTTACCGCTTTCCCACGACTGTTTTGCATTGTCAGCATTATTTATCGTGAAGATTCGTCAATAACCTAATTTTTCCAAGCAGTTTCGTGTGATTTTTTGCAGCAGAGCCTATTAAATATGACAAGCCATTTCAGTTAAGTTCACTGGCTTGTAAAAAGTGTTCGCTTTAATCGCTCTGAGATGATTAACGCAGGGTAAATTGCCTTACTAATGACAAAGACAAATCTAGATCTAAATATTATAAAATCCTACAAAGCAACCAGGTTTTTATTCTGGTTGAGAGTTATATATTAACTAGCATGTTAAAAAAATAAAATATTATAAGAGGATGTCAACATGTAGGGTCTAATGACTCAATCTTCATTCTTAACCCTATAGAAATATTAATAACCCGCATCGTCGTGTGACGATGATGTATCTTACAAATGAACATATTTATTTGATTTAAGTATTATAATAAATAGGGCCTACATGTAAATAGGGCCTACATAATAGGGCCTACATGTCAATTTTTTAGGCAAAATATCGAAGTCAACAAATAATTGATCAAACACTGCAAAAGTCAAATATTTGTCATTTTCTCGTGTAGAAGATGCATTCCTTTCGTTTTTCTAAAAATAGCAGATTTTTTGTTACGTGATTCTTCAGATCCGATAATAATTTACTACAGTTATATGGAGACTAAAAACATGTTTTTAGTCTCTACATTTTAATCAGGACATTTACAAATTATTTGGTTATTATAAAACAACAAGATAGCAGACGATTCTGTGAGAATATTAGGATAGGAATGACACAGTGGGTGTCACAGAATATTAGGATAGGAATGACACAGTGGGTGTAACAGAATATTAGGATAGGAATGACACAGTGGGTGTAACAGAATATTAGGATAGGAATGACACAGTGGGTGTCACAGAATATTAGGATAGGAATGACACAGTGGGTGTCACAGAATATTAGGATAGGAATGACACAGTGGGTGTAATGTCAATAATATATCAAGGCAATGATTCCGTATTTTGCATTGTAAAATACAGCGCTAAAAGTTATAAATTTTATCAATATTAACTAATAATCAGACTTATAATTATAAATACAATCATTACAAGCATAACACTGTTGGTCTAGATAATAGTGAACATACTTTATCAAATGTAGCAAGATATCATCACTCAATTGGTCCTGCTTATCCAACATCGATGAATATCAACATACAAAATTTATTGATCACATGTATTCAGTTAAGTGTCAAAAATAAAGTTCTGCTTATGGTATTTAATTCATATATCTTATGAAATGTATATAATTTTATGGGAGCGCATGGGTCTTTGCGGCACCATTAATTAGTATAATTGTTGGCGTTGGTTTTATCGAGCAACTTGCAAACTGATTAAGTACACAGTATAACTATTGCAACATGAATATTTTGTTACGAATTAAGACTATTCATTTCTCTATTGTTATACACAAATTCTTCCTATTCTCTTTTCTATTTCTATCTCTTCATAAAATAAATATAGTATAATGAACATTTATGTAACATTGTAAATAATATTTCTGAGATGTTTTGCAGACTGAACCGACGAGAAGTTTTAGCTTGTGTTGCGCCATCGCAGGTTAAATTTCTGATTCAATATTTGGTTTTAAAATGAAGTTTAACATGATTATTAAACTTGTGGAAATTCAGTCATTTCTGATTTGATATGAGAATATATTTGAAGCGTGAAAAATTAGTTGGCATAATAAGAATAAAGTCTTATAAAATATTTGTATTGTTGAATTTGGCTACACGAACGAAATCAATGTTGGATGAATATAGGCTATGCTCAATAGCTTTACATAAAACAGATTAAGTTACAGATTATAGCGGTTCAAATGTTGAATTCGCTTAACTTACAAACAATATAAGAATGTTTTAAAATTGTAGACTAGTAACTGCTATTAAAATGTTGTCATATTGTAAATATTTTTTTTATTTCTTGTATTTTTTTATTTTCAGTGGTGATCTTATGTCTGACATCAACAGTCTTAGCAGACAATGCAGGTTAAGTTGCAGTTAATGAAAGTTACTCCCATTTTGGATTGTAACAAAATTTAGCATTTTTTTAGCTTTTTTTCAATATCTATTTAGTTTTTTTACCCTTTTAAAGAAGGGTTTAAAATAAAAACTGTAATTTGTTCTAAAGGTCAGCCTTAAAAAGTTGCCTTGTTTAAAAATACAAGATTTTTTTTTTTTTTGGGGGGGGGTGAGAGCAAAGATCTGTTTTCTGTCTCATTTTTAATTGTTTCTCTAATTTTAAAA